>JXOS01101121.1:0-11384 GCA_001015075.1 Cirrula hians
AAGTCAGCGTATCAGAATAGCAAACTGTTAGACAACTGAACGCCAATATTCAGTTGGTTCAGTGATAAGGAGGTTAGCTCTGCAATCGTCAAAGCATTTTGATGAGATGGAGTGGTGCCATTGAATCGTACGTCTATGCTACCGTTATTTTTTTCTTATAATTCATGTTGCTGGATTTCTAACTTTNGCAACTGTTAGGCAACTGAATTAGGCAACTTATAATTCATGTTGCTGGATTTCTAACTTTTCAATCCACAATTTCTTCTTTAACTTGATATTTATTTATTTTATTGTTTGGGCTAAATTCTATTAGAAAAATAGCAACAACAATCGTGAAGGTAATGCAGTTTCCGGCAAAATAAAACACCAAAACAATTATTTTTATCGTAATTTGTTTTTTCTGATTTTGGTCACTATTCCTACTTTATGCTGTTTTTTTTACTCGAAAACATAAAATGTTCAAGGTGCATTTGTTTGTTGATATATATCTTTTTTGTCGGTAGGAACTCCCAACAATAACAATGTTATCATCTCAGGAAAATCTGTGGGGAATTCAATCTTGAGACCTTTTATTACACTGCTTCATCGCCTTCTCCTTGGGAGTATTTCAGTCGAGTTGAACACTGTGCTTAACTTTTACAAACCCCAAAAAATTTCGTTACGCCTCAGGCCTTTGTTTACCCATTACATTTCATGCAATATGAATGTTGTTTATAGCCAAACCTATTCAGATAGACTCGAAAACAATCATGTTCGCTGAAGTCTTGAGTGAGTTTACATATTCGAGTTGCAAATTCAGGCATACCTTGATGTTTGGAATTAAATGATGGGCCAATCACCCATTCTTTACTCGCGCTCCTGCTCAAACCTTTGCTTGTACTTCCTGGGAATCTGCATTGCCGCGCCATTTCTTCTATTTTTTGTCAAGAAATCTGCATCAATAATTATTCATGCGTCATTGGACACTTTACTTCACGTTGGGCACTGGTGTCGTATATAGAATTGTAAATTTCACTACTCCTGCCAGTACAGCTCTGTAACACTGTTTCGGACACCAAGTTATTCTTAAAATGTTTGAACGTTGTCTATGCTCCCTTATAGTTGCCAGCGTGAAGTTTTAAATTCAGAATTTTATCTAGTATGTACTGCGGTGGTATCCGATAGAGGTCACACTATTTGCTTCAAAAGATTTACTGCATTCACTATTTATCTGATTTTCCTATCATCAAATTCGAATTGTGGTACCCCTACTTTGTCATCTATGTGGGGGGTAATGTTAAATATAAATGTTGTAGAATCCAGCATACAAACTAGCCAATTCGCTGTTGGGTCACTGGCGAGTTTTATTGGTTATGACAAGACGACAAAATGGTTGGCTTATACAAATCCATATTGAGGGCTTACCATTTTTATCGCTGCTTGTCGTTTATAATTGCTTCTGCACACGCTTTGGTTCTGCATTGTTGTATAACTCTATTTTGCTTTGCGGTGAGTAAGGTTGAGTTCAATGGAATTCATGTAGTGGTGTTTTTCAAAGCTTCAAGAAATACTGAAAAATTGACAAAGCCAGGTACTTAGGTTGCAGACTAATACTCTGCCCTTATGTATAGCTCACATTGGGGTTAGTGACATACACAACATAATTTATCTTATCTTACGATTCTTTGTGTTACAGAAGCCAAACATGAGCACGCTACAAGGAACAGTTGAGGAATTACTCAGCTTAAGAGGATACAAATTTCACGCTACTGTACAATGTACACTATTTTCGAAATACTTAATCAAATACTTTCCATTCATGATATTAAATTCTTCTTATATTTTCAATTAATCAATTTCAAAAACTTGATTCCTTTAACACAATTCGGAATACCTTGGGATTGTTTTTTCAACCCGTCTGTAGTTTTGAGGATGTTCACTATGTTCTTCGGCAGAATTAGTCGCGGTCAAATCTGCTCAATAAATTGCAAAGGCCGATTAGCTAACACCATGCGTTATTAGTTTAAAATTTTAATTATATTCGATCATACCTTAAATAAAGCTTTTAAAGATTCCCCACACGTTTTAGTCAGTAAAGATTTGATGCTAAACTCAGTAGAAGAAACGAATGGACTAAAGGTACCTGATGGTCAATGAAATTGTCTGCTGAACTCTGTAGGTTCGTCTATGGTTTCAGTTCGCCGTGTATATATGAATTTGACTACTGCAAAAGGTTGAGCATGACGTCATTGTGAATAGTTCCAACGACTTAAAGTATAATATATCTCCCTTGCAGAGGGTTATTCCGTGTGTGATCGATACTAGTTCATTCTTATCGATAAAATGGCTTTGTTTAAAACAATTATAAATATTTAATATCAACCAAAACAAACATAAAAACAATTAAAATAATAATATCTTTTAATCGGAATTATCTTCGTGATTATGCATAAATTTTCTTCCACTGAGGACAAAATATAAAATGAAACTTTGCCGTAGTATATGTTTGGAACATAATGAATGAGAAGCAATTTGCATTATTTTCCCATGATGGGACTAGTACTATTTCGGCTAATAATTCAACCACACCAAAAGTACATGCATGTGTTAAAGATGATAATAGCGAATCCATCGTCATGTCTACTAACGACGTAAAAAGTATTGAAGAGGTTATAAATGAGAACAACAAACTTTGCTTACATCTCCAGGAAGTTACTGCTGATAGAGATCGATTACTTTGTGAATTGGCGAAACTACGATTGGAAATAGATATAGCAAAATTAAAACAAATTCCTGATACGGTTCTAAGGTAATTATGGTATTATAAGTATTTCAAGCATTGAAATCTAAAATTATGGTGTGATAAATAGTTCAAACGTAAAAATATGAAATACATAATTAAGTGAAAATTTGTTGATTTATAAAAGGGGCATATTTTTCTTTGTTTTCAATTATATTCATTTTTGAGAATTTCTATTCTGTAGACTATTATTGAAATCTGGATGTCTCTTTTCATCGCAAAAATTGTCTACTTTTATATTCGAATTTATTCAATATAATTTTCTTTAGTTTAAAATGTATCAAAAAGAAGGAAAAAAGATAAAGAGAATGCTGTCCCTTACCGACTACAAAACAAATATTCTCTATTTTACTGTTTAAATTAATTGTTAGATGTTGTGTTACTGCTGCTACATTATATATTCTTCTGTGCTTCTTCTAAGAACCATGTGAATGTCTTACCTCACGTTGAATACGGCAAAGGATATCTACCTTGTGGCTTTGTAATAGAGATGTGAAGCTCTTGTAGGAAATGGCGTCACTATCATTAAATTAAACATTAAGTCTAAATTGTCTAATTGTCTAAACAGTGTTTCGGTGTAAACATGATCTATGAGGTCACCTCTTATGTTGACAGCATATGCGTTTCGGAAAGCTATTATAGATGATCATGGCTTTTTAAGTAGAAAACGATTAGCCAATGGACAAACCGGTCTAGTAGTGACTTGCTTCTGCTTGACTTTCTACAAGAATAAATGTAATTTCAAGTCAATGGTACATTATCTGAATGCTCGATTATGAACAAAAAGGAGCGAAAATACATTTGAACAATAGTAAAGCTTTATATGCTGTCTCTTATGATGGGCGCAGCATTGCTTAACCAGCCGACAGGTGAGGAACTACTCTTACAATATCGATTAACTTTTTTGAAGAATGTATTAATTCTTTCATTTTTGTGTTACATACGAAATAGAACTATTTGGACGGGTAATATAACGACTGTTGGCGCAATTTAGTGTAACCCCCATTATTAAGTAAATGGCAGAGATCACTAAGACTAACTTCCGGTAGGTGATGTTAACAAGCTACATTTCTGGTTGAAAGGCGTGCCTGAGAAAGCACCTGTGTAATCTTTTGCGAAAGCAGTTTCAGGACTATAGTGTTGTTTTACTTTGGAGATTTTCTTTTTTTACTGAAGGACAATAAAAATGTATTCACAGATCATTTTGGATCTTAGCTACACATTTCCAATACACATCGTACATGCTATGCGGGCTGCGATGTTGCTGTATGTGTATTGATCTATTTTTATATCCATTTCTACGAAAGAATCAGAATTTTCTAATGCGTCTTTCTTGATTTCTTTCTCGTGATAATTATTGTAAACTTGCGCACCTTTCCCTTCTTGGGAATGAAGTGTATCATCATTTGCTAATTTATCTTTGGGTTGTTAAAGTTAACTTTATCCGTTGTCGGAGAGTTATCAAAAATCATGCGTTTGTTGAAAAATTTAACAGCTATTAGAATGGTAAAATTGCATTCATTAACAGCAGTGAACCCAGAGCAGTGGTGCGTTATTCCCCCAATTATTTATAAATTTCTTTATTATTTGTAATTTCTTTTATTGCATTGAAAAAATTAAAATTAAATAATTAAGGATTAGGCATAAAAACTTTGCCCAATGAAATTGTAACTGGTACCAAAACTTTAACTTATCGTACAGGACACCTGACTAGTATAATAGATGTTAAAGGAATTCTTGTCTTCACATTCGTTGAGGAATTCTTCAACTGAACGTTATTTATTTATTACAAGTAAAATTGCTATCGTAGAATAATTATCATATGAAAAAAGAAATATAGACTTGACTTATATCGTCTAACTTATTTTTAATTTCGTACTATTCGATGCAATCATTTTATGTTCATTTACACTCCATGGGTAACAACAACAGCAACATTATGGTGTAAGCCAGTTTTGCATAAAAATCAAAATTATTTTTATTTATTCAAATTAAAAAATATAACCAAAACTGTACTATATTTGTGAAGAGATAGCAACGAGAAGAGTAATATATTGTGTTGTATTACGGAGCCAGGCATGAATTTAGCAGTTCATTATAATATTATGTAGAACACTTGGATGGTATGCTATACCATGTTTTTACAATTTTCGAAAACAAATCTTTCCAATTTTTATGTCTTAGCAGTGCGAATCACTCCAAAAGATTCTCAATTGGACTGACATCCGGTTAATGCGCTTAACACATAAAATCGTTCAGTTGATTTTCTTCCAGTCAATACTTAACTATGCGATTAGTATGATTTGAATCGTTATTACAAATAAAATTAAAATTTTATATCGATACAATGGGCATATAAGGAGCTATACATCCACACAAATTTTTCGTATTAAAGCGCCGAATAGTTCTTGAGGACACATTTAAATAGAAATCTGAAATGATTTGTATTTTTTTTTCATTAGAAGTTCCGTAAATTATCGCGTCCTCTCTTGTTATTGTGTTGCTGAAAATGGTTAATGGTATATGCGGTGGAAATCATTATTTTGCAGCTGGACAACTTGTGTATTTGCTTGCATTATGTTTCATTTGTGGCATCACTTGTCGTTGGCTATCTAAGCTTCAAATTTACTGAATGAATTCCACTAACTTGAAATTATTTAATCATATCTCAACAATTAATACAATAGAAAATTGAAAGTACAAAAAAAGCCATATTTATGTCGTTAGCTAAAATCGTGTCCAAAATAAAACTTACACTTACAGTTTAAAAACACTAGTCCGATATTAGAAGAACCAAAATTATTCCATAATTTAAACATAATCGTTCGATAATTTCATGTTACTCAATGGTAAAACCTCAAAGAAAGTCTAAAATAATAAAAAAGTGGTTGTAGTAACGCCTATTCTTATTTGTTATACAATTAATCATAGAAATATGAACCCTCCAAAAATACATATAATTGGTAAACAATTTGTGGCTCCTCTTCCAAGGATAAAAGTGCGGTTTTATATTTTATTGATTCGTTTATTAATATTTTATTTTAAGATTACCTGTTCGCAAATGGATTCAATTAATCGGTTACCTCGAGTGAGCCCTAAACATGAACAATTTTAGGTTTTAAAAAGAAAGGAAAAATTCAATTTTATAAATTAAGCTGATAATGACGAAATTGGGATCTAATATTTCTGCACAGATCGACTTGGATCTAAACAATATTTTGACATTTTTTTACAGCAAAACGATATTATAACAGATTTTATAACTTGACGATGAACGACTGATGGGTAGTAATTAATTAATTAATATTTGCAAAAAGAATTTTTACAGTATATATGAGTAACGTGGCGCATCGCTTGCCATAACGCATTTGACGTTTGCTATTATCAAAAACGCATTTGCTCTTTTACGTTCTTGTTGCTCGCTTGTAGGAAGTGTTCGATTTCTTCTCCAGTAGATACTGGAATTTGCATGTGCACTTGAGTCGCATTTCATAATAGCATAATGCAATCGATTTGAGAAGGATATGTTCCGCACGTCATTATCAGCCCTCTGCTTTCACTAATAAAAAATATTAAGCGTGTTTTATAGTCGCAGATATAGCCTCCATACTAGCATGTTCCTACATTTTCACATTCAATTTCTCATGCATACAGCTGCTTTACACAAGATTCCGGCCCTGAGCCTACCTGTTACTCATTTTTGCTTATTAGGCCACAGGAATCTTGACGAAACACAATGATGCATATGGTTAATTTTCCATGCCGTCCAGAAAGGCCCGATAGTAGCCATAAATAATAGTTGTCTTGGGTACAAACATCATATACATTTTGAATTCAATTGTAAAACAAAACAATTAACAAGTTTTTTATGTGTTTGAAAATATATCTAGTGAAATCAATAAATAATAACGCTTTTTACACAAATGTGGTGAAAATATTTAATTTAATGAAATTTAATTAACCTTGTAATAGTTTTAAATTAATAATTGTTATTTATGTGCTGATATTATTTATGAAATCAGAAGGTAATATGATTTTCGCTAATAATAAGAATGATTTTTACTTCGTTTGAAGAGTAAATGCGAAAAATATTTTACTTTCAATTTAAAAATGCATGCATTCCGTGGCACATTTAAAATGGTTATCTTTATTATAAATCTCACCCATTAATAATTATTAACATCTGAACATGAATTTTTATTATTGATTGTTCCGCAAATTTTTTTGTCCGGAAAATCTAAAATTTTTAAAATTATATTATTACATATACATTGTCCACGGTCTTTAAATAAAAATATTAAGACTGAATCAAGTCAATTAAAACAAACAAAAAATGACGAATACGAATGTTTAAACTATTTTTGTTTGGTTACTTCTCAATTGATGTTTTTCAGTCAGCTGTTTTTTCAACTTTGCGCTTTGAGTTGCAATGTGTTTTTTTTTTTTTTCAATATATTTGCATACATATCAAATTTTTTTGACATTAAGATTAGAACAGTTAAATAATGGAGTGGTGACAATAATAGTGTGATTCTTAAAAATTATTAGATTGAAATGCATTTTTTGAAGATAAAGTGAAAAAGTTTAGACAATAATAACTACGAAAGAAACGAAACTAGACTCTATTAATTTCACTTTATCTTTTAAAAATGGAATATATTCAGATATTGCGTGTAATCCTTGAAGACAGAAAATGCATCGAACAACGTAAATACTGTATAATGCGAAAAAAAAAAAAATTTAAAAAAATCTTTTTTACTTTACTTCTCACACCACGTCCAAATATAGCGAAATTTAGTCTTTTTCCTTTGTTTTTGAATTCGAAAATGGAACTTCATACTTCAGATATATTTCATCATTTTGATATTTGCCTTTTTTTAAAATTTTTGTTCATTTGCAAAAAGAAATTGTTTTAAACAAACTTGAGCAGACATTTGCATGAAGAACCTATTCACATTTTTCAATAGATTGCTTTTTTTTAGTACTACTAAGATACAACACTACTTAGGCAAATCATAACGCCATAACGTTGCGAAGTGAGAACGTATTAAGTTAAAAAAAAAAAAAAAAAAAAAACTGACTTTCATCAGCCTGCCAGCACGATTTGAGACGAACTGCACCGACAAGGGCTGACTCCAACGACTCAGTATATGGGTGTCGAGTAGAGAATGCTTTACCCTCTAATATGGACTACAACTTTCAATCCAACGGGTTGAGATATTGACAAGCAGCTGGCCCTCCGTGAAGCGCAATCCGAATTCTTGTTTTTAAGCTACTGTTGAGTCGTTTTCGCCTTGTGAGCTGGAGCACAGTCGTGCTGGAAAGTCCAGTGCTTGTTGAAGAATATTGATTAGTTCAGCCGATGGTTTCACTTCTTTGTCTCAAAAATGTATCCACCGTGGCCGCTTATAACTGTCGGGATGGTTTGGGATGCTTCTCTGGATTACAGAGCATCCGAGCGAGTAAAAAGCTTTTCTCTTTGAGATACAGTTTTAGGTCCATTTGTTTCTTCATGGACTTGATCGCTTTTAGAGTTTTCACATTCTGCCGACGGTCGGATGTTTGACAATCTGATACCGCACCAGTACCTTCAATCAACTTCAAAGCTGGACAAACAAAACTGCTAGTGTAGTATTAGGTCAACTATAACAATACGGTTTTCGATGTCGATTTTATTTATGTATATATATATACTTTTTATGCATTTTAAAGTTTAACTAGTCCCTAATGTTGTTCAGTTTTCAAAAAAGGCCAACAGTTCTACTGAGAAATTTAATTCAGAGCAAATAAAGTAAAGGACGCTGATAGCATTATATTGCATTGCCAGACAAAAGCCATTTGTACCAAAAACATTTTATTATATTTCTAAGCTCTTTTAAAATAAGCAAAAGCAATAGTGGTTTTCACTTAAATAAACACAGAAGCTTTTGCTTATAAATAAATAAAATATTTTATTTCAATCAAATTTATTTTAAGATTTTCAGTTTTGCACTTGTATTCGCATGTATTAATGCTGGACCCGCTGACCGTCATTATTACAGCGTTTAATGTAAAAAAGTAAGATGCTTAAGAGCAGATAATGCCAATAGCTACCAAAATCATACCTCATACATTTTAATTTTTAAACATTTACGGTAAATTTTTATTCAATAATATTTAAATCTATTTATTTAAATCATTTCTACATATAATTATTAGCGATATAATTTGTTAATACTTCTACATTGTTATTTCATAATTTATTTATAACAATGCTAATGCCTTATGATCTATGAGTATTCAGCTAATTACATTGAAATTAATTTTTAATGTCTGTAGAATAAAATACAATATTTGTATATTTTAATGCTCAATCAGTTTTTCTTGATCACATATTAAACAGAAATAATAATTTTTAATTTTTTTGAGAATTGTCCACACGTCATATATATGAATTTTCGGTTTACACCACGATCAAAATACAACCCTGGACATATGAAATTTTAACATTACGTTGGTGCCCAATCACAATAATGAATTACTAGACTGAAGTCAAATTATCCTCTATCTCTAGTTTATACAACACTGTACAGTTGCCTTTTCTTCAATTTAAATTCACCTGATATGCAAAGTGTTGATTTTGTCTGAACATATTTATCAGGTGTTACATAAAATAAATAAATTTATTAATTAAGCAAGCTGTCACTCTTAAAAAAACAATTAAATAAAACTGGTTTTATTTATTTATTTTTAATCATTATAATTCCGAATATCCACAATACATTTTGTTTTATGGATTGTGTTTGTTGTTTGTGCAAAGTCATACATGCATATGTATATACATAATAATATATATATACTTTATTATTATTATTCGGTATATGTAAGCAATAATTGCAATTAAATAATATTGAATTAAAAAAATATTAATAATCATCTGTCGTTGTAAGTTATATGTGAGTGTATTTTACTTTTATTCTCTTACTTGCTCAAGGTATGCGCAAACACATATAGTAGGAATTGCGCAGCATTAGTTTAATAACTGTAAAAAAAAATTAGAAAACACAAAACAGAATTCAACCAGGTACAATTTATTCGGCATTTGTACGCATTTGTAAAATTATATAATATATATGTGTGTACGAGTATATGTAAAAACATATAATATTTATATATATAATATTATTTACAATTAAACTAAACACTATCCTTCCTTATAATCATTTGATATACAAACAATGCGTTCATATAAATTTTTATAACAAAAATTCCACAGAAAAAACTTAGTATCATATAATTTTAAAAACTTTTCATTAGTACATGTTAATTTGTGCGATACTGCTGCATATGTGATAGACAGCTGGTAAATCAGAATGACCATAGCTTAGACAAATGCATCAATGAAGGTTAAAGCACGCTGACAAATGGTGGATCGAAGTAAACACATTGGCATAGCACTACTTGCACAAAATTCGCAATCATGACGTCATTCGGAAATAATACTTTAATTTCCACACAGGATTGATAGAAACTGGTTGAAAGCGTTAATATTAATGTTGGAGATAGTGTCGACGCCATGTACGCGCGTCAATGCTATAAAAAAAGAAAAAAAATCGTATGAAACTGTATAGCAAGAGCTAATATCAACGTCGTAAAAATTGCTGCCCCGTTGTCCTGTGTAATTGTTCCAACTTTGACGGCTAACGAAGGCATTCTTTATTTCCTCGCGCGTTTAACGNATTCCAACTTTGACGGCTAAGGCATTCTTTATTTCCTCGCGCGTTTAACGCCGTTTTATTCGTTGATACTATATCAAGTATAAATCAAAAAAGTATCNGCCGTTTTATTCGTTGATACTATATCAAGTATAAATCAAAAAAGTATCACACCAGAAATTTATCTGTCCGTTTATCCGTTAGCAAAAACTAGGAAAACCGACATACGCTAGATTTACCAATTTTGAAACATAAATTCAAATATAAATAAATAATTATTAAAGTATTATAGAAGCACCTCATTTATTATCTTTTTCATCGCACTTGACAACTACTAAAAAAAATAAGGCTACCTAGAATGCAAGAGAACAGGTTTTGTTAAATTGTTGTCTTCTGATTTGCTTGAATAAGCTATGGTAAATAATTCGAATCTATTTTTTCGCCAGAATCGGGTACATTCCTATGCTCACTCACAATTTTACTGTAATTTACAATAATTTTGAAGTGTGGTTTCGGTCAAGAGAGCGTGCGTTCCGGTGAAACGCGCTCCGTATCATCGTTATCTACTTCGGTTTTTTTGGTTTAAGATTTTGGTTTGATGTCAACATATTAGATCAAACGATTGAAAATTTGTTTTTAAATAAATATTCTTCGAATACAGCTTTGTAACATAAAAAATAAATGTTTGCTGAGCGAATACGATCTCAGATGATCATTTATGTTGGCAAAGAAAATTTTGTTGTGTCATTCAATTATTTAATTATCGATTAGTAATAGTTTTTAACTTACTAGGTGTATAAATTAGTTCGTGCGGTTTTGATTACAGATGTCATTGTTATCATGCAACACTGCTATTTTGGACTATGATCATAACACATTCTTTTTTCAATATCCCTCATTTCGCTGAAGTG
>JXOS01101299.1:0-15124 GCA_001015075.1 Cirrula hians
GCTGAAATCCACTTAGCACGTTGAGAAAATTTTCAGCGAATTCCTAAGTTAAAAAATTACTCGACTTCAACAGTTTACAATTCACTCAATCGTTTTTTTGCACACCTTTAAATTAACGAAATTACTTATTACGGAGTGATCGGGATCTTCCAGTCGACAATCTAGCGTTGTCTTTCCATCCACCCATGCATTCATCCATCTAACTGTCCTTCCTTCTATTCATCCAAGCGTTTGTTCGGTCATCAGCATTTAGCAGAGTCAACCAAATTGGGTACGTGGGAGACTACATGAAAATAATATAGATCTTATAGGCACCTCTTGTACAACTAATATGGTCGAAATTCAAAGTATTATGTTGATGAGGAGCCAAATATATGTTAAATTCACTTGGAATTAAATTATTGTATTTAAATACTTAGGCTGAACATAATTGCATTAAATCACCAATTAAATGTATGCCCATTACATCTATGTCCTCCAAAAAGAGGATTTCATGTCATTTTTACCACAAAAATTCAATAATTTGATGGGCATATTTAAAAAAAAAAAAGAATAAAATCTTGTAAGATGTTGACTTATGTAGCAATGCTTTTATATAGAGTTGCAATATACCGAAATGTTTGTTTATTTACTTTAAGCCGTTTAATATATTTTCAATACTTTTAATAGTACACAAATACCATTTATTCTAAAGAAAGATATAACTTTCACGTTGTCGAAGACTATTTAATAAAGCTTTGGGATTATAACGTTTTTAAAACAAAATTATGAAAAGTCATAACAAAAATGCAAATTTTGTGCAGTATATTAGCTAGACCAATAAACAGATTCACAAAATTATTTCAATTTCAACAATGCGCACAAAGAGCGCCCAACATAAAAACATCGATTTAAAAGCATTTTTATTGCGCATACGCCTCATTGTCACATGCAATTCCAGCCGTTCCCATATAATTATGGAATTTTGGAAGACACTTGAAAGCGTAAACACCGCTGAGCCGCCTTAAACCAATAAAAAAATTTATTATTCGGTCACATTTACGAACTTTCCCCCTGTTCCGTCCAATGTGCCTTAGCATTGTTCATATTTTTAAATCTTGCTGTTTACGCTGCAATTCTTATTTCAATTTATCTCGCTTTTGCACGCCGCTCGCAGCTGTGGAATTTCTAATAAACTTTAAATGTCACCAACGTAACAGCGAGCAGCTGTTAACAAGTTTTTACCTAAATTATAAATTCTGGCGAACAAGCCCGATGTTGTTGCATGTACACGAAGACAATTATGTTCACCTGCTTGTCATTAAATTGTCAAAACCACAGTTAAATTTTTATTATTTTTTTGTTTTGCGCACTGAATAGCTGCTTCCGCAAATAGGCCCAAGCAAGCCTGAAACAAAAAGTAGCCTTCTATCAACAGTGTGAGAGGGCGCGTGCATGTTTACTTGACATGCTGTTGACAAGCAAGCAGCGGCAGTCCCGTTGCAGGTAAAGCAAATAATTATGTTTTGTTTATCTTCCTAATTTTACCTTTTATCGAAGCAATCATATACGATTTTATTTAGACTTGATGAACAAAATTTAATTCATTTATATTAATTTCATTAACATGTTAAGCGCAAATATTAGAGCATTTTCTATTTGAATTGCTACAGTAATCAAGAGTGCCACGACGGTTGCGGTGTTACCTGTGTTCGTGCAATCACTTAGGATTTTTTAAGTAATAACTTAACTAATGATCTTTTCAATAAAGTGTTCATTGGCGGAAAAGCATGTGAACGAATGTTGTAGTTACGGAAAGACAATTAAAACCTCGTATTTGTTCAGGCCATAGTCTACCTTTGAAAAGTTACGGATCCATTGTTGTTGCTTGGTTTTGCGGTTGTTAATCGTTTGTGCTGCTGTAAGGAAACCAATCGACAAACTAAACTTGCAAAACCGGAGTACCGTCCAGCTTAAACACACAAAGTGTAAGCCTTGCATGGCTACTGACAAAGGCCTAGCGCTAATTGAGGGGTACATTTGCTTCGCGACAGAAACATTCAACATTTATTTTTTATACATAGTGATTTATACAAAAAATTGCTTGTTCTAATTAGAGTATTTCGATATAGAATTAAACTCATTTCAATACTAATTAAGAGCCAAACATAAAAAGGCTTTAAAAGTTTTTTATTACGCATACGCCACGTTGGCATACGCACAGATATTCGCTTATGCAGTCATACCGTGGTGTATCAACTATGTTTAAAACGTTATGGATCACTAGTTTAACTTCTTTTCTACGTATGTAAATAACATCACCACGCATTGATTATGCTACTTATTGGTAATTTTAGTTTCGTATACTGGTATTACTCTTTGCTTAGCTCTATTTTAATTTTTCATCGCATTACAATATTATTTTCAACTTTACCTTTACCAAGTGAACCTTTGACTTTTTTACTATTTTCAATTGTATATTTGTTGTAAATGAACTATTTGTAATATTAACAGATTTTAAATGGAATTTCCAATAATTTTTATTGTTATGTAATCTGTAATCAATAGGTTTTTTTGCTTCACTTTCCAAAAAGGACATCAATTGCTGAGCTTTCAAAGACCCTAAACATTTTATTCGCATACTCGTCACTGTTTATTTACAGTTGTGTATTAATATTCACGATACCCAAATACCCCATAATACCCAAAATTAGCTCGGGACCAACATATTCCCGCTGCCATCCGTCACCAATCAAGTGAGAAGGGGCTGAACCAGATTTGCAAAACTTGGTACCCAGACCTAAAATGCTTTTATAAAGAACATTCCGTACGTATTCCATACGTAATCGATATCAAGGATTTAAAGTGAAATTGTCCACATGTAGTAAGCAACTAAAATGATAATCGTACAGGGGATGGTATTCGGCATGCGCGGTTTGTTGACGAATCAATACGAAAGAATAAAGAAATTATTTAACACAAAGTGCAAGGAAGTGCCAAATTATATGCTTTTTAGACGAAACTTACTTTTGTTCAATTATTATGAATGAAATACTCCAAACCATACATCTTTTGCTAAAGCTCATTTGCAAGTATTTAAACTTTTTAAATAAAATAATAAATAATTGTCTTTTTAAAGAGAAAATTTTTAACATGTAACGGCATGTAAAGGAACAATGGTGGAAAATCCATATATAATGACAATCTGAATTTAGTTAAATAATTGAAATGACATCAGAAATCGCTTATTGGTTACACATGGTAAAAATCCGAGTTCAATATTAATTTAAAATAAACCAACTTAAGTTGTTTCCAGTTTATTTCTCATATTTTTTCGATTTAATAAACTAATATAAATTAAACTAATGAAAATAACTTGCATTTTTGTTCCATTATTCATTTCGCAAATTCCTAGAAAAGTTTAATTACCCAATGACGTTTATAACATCGACAACTGGGACATATTTCAGAGATTCTGAATTTCTATTGGCCTGAATATCAGCAACATATTAACTTTGCAGGTTTTCCTTTACCAAAAATTTTTATGAAACTTATAAGTAAATCTAGCCATACACTAGGGCAGATTAAAGGTTTTGCAAAAAAAGCGTATGAATTCAATAATTCGAGGCCATTTGCGTGCGGGAAGCATGCAACACGCTGCGTTATATCATTCATATCCTTTCTAATACGCATGAATAATACCTTTAATATATGGCACATTCCTGCTGTCTTAGTCATAAACCCATCACCTTTGTTTGTGCAATAATATTTCATGCGAAATTTCCGCTGGCATTTAAATGAAATATATTTTTATGCTTACAATTAATTTTTTTATTGAAATATTTTTGTTATGCCAGTGACATTGTCGCATGTCGCTATGTTCATTCGAACGCATTCTAAGCATAAACGCACACATATGAACACACACGCACACATCAACATTTCGAACAGAGCAATGTGTGTCGATATGATATTGCACGTTGTAACGAATGCATGCAGTGATGTGACGCTTTTCTTTGCTAATTTATTTTTTGCATTTTATTATGTTGCATACCTTCAGGCGAACGTTGCCTGGAATGCTATTAATTTCGGCGAATTCTTTGCATTTCTCTTTTTCGAATTTAGCGACAATGTTATTAAATTTCGCTTTTATTGCACAAACTAGGTGCCTGCCTTTTTATTCGGCATTTTTTTTTATTAATCTTATTCACTACGTGCGCGCGTGTGGTAGTGGCGGCGCTTATGGTTGAATAGAAAGGATTTATATTGCTTTGTCATTGCTTTTGCAGACATGTCAGCGCCTACAGCTCGTTTGTTTTTATTCGCTTAAACACCAAAAACAATGGCACCATGCGGCTGTCGCAACGGCGGGGGCATGCTAATGCCAGTCAGCGAAATAAAATATAACCAAAAAAATAAAAAAAATAAAATCAAAAAAATAAAACATTGCGAATGTGTGCGAAAATGAATATGGAAATAAAAAAGAATTGAGACTAAAGTACTTGAAGCAGATTACTCCACCAATGCTGCCATATCAATTGAAGCTGTTTGTATATTATTTTTCAGCTCATTCCTCTGTGCCTTTTAGTTTCATTAAATTCATTCTGTGCTTAATACAAGGCTGCTACGATGCGGCTGCTGTTGCCACTGCCACAGTAATGATTTTATTTTATTTAATTCGTCTTTCTTTTGACTTTTATGTGTGTATGCTGGTGTTATTTTGGCGCCTTCAGGCTGGTTTCATACAAATTATTTTGAAGCTTTAACTGTGCTTGTGTGTATCCGCGTGCCACTCTGCCTGCATGTTAATTTCAAACAAGACCGTCAAACTGAAATTTGCTTAACTTGAATCTATTGTTTCCTCTCAACTTAAATTGTTTTCTTAGCCTTTTAAATTTAACTTCACCTAAATTATGCCGCGCTATAACAGTAATTTCAAATTTTGCAAGGTAAAGCACTGCCAGTGTCATACACTAGGTAATACAAGCTGCTTGCATGTTTTGTATTTATAATAAGTGTTTAGTAGCTGTTTAAAATTTTAAGGGTGACACGCACAAAACTGGAAATAAGAAGCGTTACTTTTTTTCTATCTCGATCTTCCACGTAACGTAAAGGTCTGTCATCAAGTTTTTCTTATGACATAAATGTAAAGAACATGAAGAGCTTTCCCCATGTTCACAAAATTGAATTGTGCTCAATTGCACCATTGCTCAGCAAATCTTTTCAGAAAACAACACATTTAAAAAAAGCAAGAGAATGCTTTACTTTAAATTTATTTTTTCTTCAGCAAGATCAACGTTTTCATTTGACCAAGGCCAACTCCGAGCTATTTAAAAAAAAATCCCCATGAATATATTACAAAATGACAGATATAATAGACAGACACAATCGATTACATAATGCTGATCATTTGTTTTCCGTAAGTAATTTCATTGGGAACTATCGCGATTTCAGTGTCATCAAATGTACATGTCTTTGATGGATATCAAATTCTTTTCGCTGATTACTTCGAAATCCAAAAAATTAGGGTGAAATATCCAAATTTCCAACAAATTTCAATCAAATTACTGGCCATTGCCGTTTGTAAATGAAAACGTGGGTTTAATTCGTGGGCCACTTTTGCTAACATTGTATAACGTTATAAAAACTACGTAAAAAGCACTTGAACTAAATTTCAAAACATTACATGATATACAATCGATGAAATCGATGATAAAAGGGGTTTCGGAAGTACGAGAAGTTCTTAACCGATTTTGACAAAATTTAATAACGTAATTGCTTTCACTAAATTTCATGACAACTCAAGCCTGCCATTTGCGCCGCTTTTAGTGAAATCGACAGTACATGCGCTATGGATGACTTGAATAATTGACCGATTTTACGCGTTTTTTCGGACTTTTAGAAAAATATGCCGAAAAAATACGCGAGTTACCATGCTAATGGATAGACGGACATCGTTGTTCAGCATTTATTTTCAATTCTTTGCATATGCCCCTTAGGAAAATATTTTCGGAAATGATAATATCTCTGCATTAAGAAGTTTGCACTAATCATACCTCCAGTCTATGTACTAATCGATAATACCTCCAGTCTATGTTTGATGTGTATAAAAAGTAAAGACTTAAGGTAAACCTCATATTTGAGCGAATTTCGTTGTAAAGTTAGATGCATAAATTCAGAACTCAATTCTAATATTATTAAATAGTTCAGGTAAAATTGAAAACATTCAATCATAATTTCATATATATACGAACAAGTGAACTACTAAATTAGGCATTACAATAGGTCGCTTGTTACAAAAATGAACTGACAATATTATTGTTTAAATAATTTTTTAAATGTTAAATAATATTAATGTTTCAATAATATTTTAAATGTTAAATAATAACAATAAGCTTCTTTACTGATCAATTTCTACTATTTCATCAAGGATGCCAAAAATCACACAAAAATAGAAAGGATTGTAAAGATATAATTTCGAATAAACATGGTACTGCTGAGCTTAATGTTGTAGTGAAACTATTGCAGAATATACTTACTAACTAACTTTTTACTTTTATTAACAGAATTTACCGTTGGTTTTTCAGAGGTACATACGATCGGGTTTGAGTTCACGATAATGATAAAAATAAGATTTGCCAATAGTTGCACAGTTATATGATTTGCATGGACTTCCATAAAGCTTTTTATTGTGTGGTTCATGACTTATTACTGAAGAAAATTGACATTATGAGGGTTTTGACCATTTTTCGAAACATGGCTGATATCAAATATAACAACTCGACAACAAAAACTTTGCCATTCTATCTTTGTAACAAGTTTATGCAGCCGATGCTAGGGTGTTTAAGGTTGATGTGACTGGAATCTCACAGGGGCATCAATATAATTACAGTCTGGTAACGCGCGTAATATATAAAGTTAAATCTCAAGAAACGGAAAATGGTGAACTTCTCTCGCATAGGCAACATCTTTAGCTCTGATTGTGAATGGAACTCTGAATTTGGGCTTATGATACTATTAAAGAAAGTAATACATATGGGTTAAAAATCCACATATAATACCCATATTTCAATGACCCCTAGCAAAGAAAGCCCGATTCTAGGTGTCTTCAATATATGAACACATGTTTTTCAGAAACTTTACGATCACAAATAATCTTTTTATCTTATTCGTGCTCCCGAGTGTATAATGTGGTGCTAATATTTGGAAGTTACCGTACAATCTGTTGCCAAAAACATCGAATCTATGTAAACATTATTTTTAAATATTTTAATAAATTAGGGAGACGTGGTCTATAATTTTGGGTACTTCTGATTAACTTTTTACCTTTACATCGATTTCATATGGCATTGGTCTTTTTTTTTATCGAAAGTTACTGAAATTTTCTGTAATGTTTCTAAATTATTTAGATTTTTCCATTATGTTCGTAAATTTGGTTCAACTAAACATCTGTAATACATAATTTACCCCCTATTACACTGATCACACATCTTGATAGAAACCAATGGAGTTATTGCAACATTCCAAACTTTAGACTGCAGCCAAAAATTAGATAGTAATGCATTATATAGCAAATAACTATAATTTTTGTATATAACTATTCCTAATTAAATTAATTATTGAAAAAAATTCATTCAAAGAATGGGCGACCGGCCAATTCATCTACCTTGTTTTTTATATCTTGTTTGTAATATTTTTATGTATTTTATTGTTAAAGTATACGAAATTTTTTCTAAGCAACATTAGTAGTAAAAAAGATAAATTGCCCTGGAGTCAAATTATTTTTATACCCATCAGTCATAGACATAGGGTATTATGGGTTTGTTGACAATATGAAATGCATAAAAATAATCATTTCAGACTATATGTGTCTTGGAGATATATTCAAAGAATGTGCGTCTGTCCCTCTGCCCGTCTGTCTGTGAGCATCATAATTGAGAAATTCAATAGAGTTGTTGGACGGGCCCAATCAGTCCATAATTTCGGATATCTCTCATAGTAAATTTTCTCCGTATTTCACGAAAATAGGCATAAAATCGAAGTGTATAATCACATAGATTGTATGATTTGGAATGGAAGTATTTTTGGGCTAGTTCCATAACAATGTAAAATTTGAGCAAAATGAGTCAATAGCTTCGGGTACCTCCCAGAGAACGTTTACACCCGATTTCAAAGAAGTGAGCATAAATGCCGGGTTTTTCATTGCAATGTACTGCAAATTTGACATGGAAGCATTTCTATGATATTGCCATAACATTTCATAATTTGAGTAAAATTCATTAACAACTTCGAGTAACTCCCAAAGCACATTTACAACCGATTTCTCTATAATAAGCATAAAGGAAATTGTTTAATCACATTTGGATGGTAGCATTTTTAAGATTTCACGGATGTTAGCTTAAAAGTCAGGTATTTTATCCCATGCTATTGACATTTGTTACTTAGACATTTTTACGGTATTATCATATTATTCTACGATATTATTTTTCCCAGATTTTACTTAATTAAGTAAATACCAGTTGTTTTATAGGAAGTTACTTAAATTTGGTATTTTTTTTATATTTTGATGGTCTTATATATTGAATATCTAGTGTGTCTTACGAAGTCGATCTTGCCTACTATTACATCGATATTGTTTTTTATTTTATACATTTTTTTTCTTTTCATTTGTTGGATAAATTGCATTGCGTGCACCTAAATGAATTTGATAAACATCATCTTTCCTCTTTATTTCAATTGTATAAAATTCCTTCGGACCCTTTTCTAGAAATTCCCTAAATGGTTGACTTAACATGTTTGGCAGCATGTAAATAATTTAAAATTCCATCAGACTCTAATCTAGAATTTCCCTAAATTGTGGACCTTACATTGGGAGCTTCTCAGAGTGCTTTTTATATAATATATAATAAATGTTAAAATGTTATTTTATATGGAGATTGTTTAATATATGATTACTTGAACTGTGCCACATTTGTTCCTGTATTTTCAACTCGTCGTGTCTCTTATTTATTATGATTTATGTATATTGCTTTCATCTGAATCCTCAACATGGCTTGACTTTAAACATGTTTTGATACCATTGAATAAAGCTCAAAATTTTGTTTCTTTTAATTTTATTTTATGTATGTGCTGATTTAATATGCACACAATTCTATGTGTTCTTGTGTGTTTTGTTGAAAAGTTTTCAGACTCCGTGTCGCATAGCAATTTTTGAAATGTTAAAGAAACATTGCTCAAGCCAGTGTTCTCTGTTTCACATTTCCTTGTGATTCACATATTCGGCTTTAACACTTACTTTAGCCCACAAAGCAATAGGCTTGTATTCACTTTGTTTATTTTCTGCTCAACCTTGGAAACTCATTGTCTATAGCATTAGGTAATTTTATTTTTAAACAATACTTCAAATGAGTTTTTTTCTTTTCAACTCTTATACTATAATTTTGCATATTTTCTAATATTTCCTTTTTTTCGTAAAGTCAGAACATATGCATGCTGCCTGCGCAAATAAGTACTTAATTCGACTAAATATGTGCGCAGTAAGTACTCAGACTCATACTCCTGGGAGCCAATTTATATTTACTTGCTTAACTTTGATTGATGGTTGTTCGGTTTTTTATTTGTAGTAGCCCATATGCTTAAAAAAAAAGATTAGTAGTAACGTTATTCTCTGCAATATACGTTGTTCCTTTTTTGTTTGCAATATTTTGATAAGACGCAGCTAAGAAAGTATTCAACTTAATTCTGTTTGCTTTCAGTGCTTGGTTTTTAAAATATGCCTCGCGAATATTTACATTTAACTTTACAATTGAATGCAAGTAACCGTGATAGCTTTGCTTTAACAATAAGTAAGAGATAAATAAAGCTTATCATTTTGATTGTGTTGAGAGCCTGTGCAGTAATTGGCCGTAAATTGTGCGCATGCTTGGTAAGGACTCATGGCATATATAGTTTTTAAATATAAGTAAACATAAATTATTGGCATTTTAAAATATACTTACTATAACATTTAATTTACCACAATCATCGCACCGATTTTTTTCGAATTTCATGTGAAGAAGGAAGGAAATACTAAGTACATGAATATTAGCCGAAAGGGAGGGGCTGATATTATAAACGTACTTTTGCGTGACCCACAACAGTGATAAAGACAAAATGGACCAATTTTCGAAGGCCACTTCAGGCAACGCCCTTCTACAATATGCTTGTTTTTGCGTAAATAACTGCGTATTCGTAATTTTTTGCCTTTTTGCCAATAAACAAACAAAAGATTTTTAAACTGAATTTTATATCTCCATCTCGGAAACTATATATACCTCTAATTGAAATGGATTTTTATACAAGATTATTTCAGTCTCTCAAGGTTATAGTCTTTCTAAAAATATATACGGTCTGTCAAGAATTCGCTTACCCAAAAACCATGCTTTTTAGTGCTGCTTTTTTTAAAGCTCAGTAATATATAGTAAATAAAGGATTTATAAAAAAATAATTCGAATTTATTGCAAATTAAAGGAACTTTGCAATTTGGCTTTTAGCGTCTATTTCACATTGAAGCTGTTTTTTCATCGAATTTACCAACTCTGCCATATCATGAATTTGGTAATTTTTACTATTTTTCCAAAATTGTTCTTTTTTTAGTGCTTTTCGGTGCTGTGGTTTCTTGAAGTCCTTGCTTTCAGCGTGTGTATCCACCACTTTTCCGCAGCTATAAGGAAGCTTATTCCGTACCATAATGACCTTGTGCTTCATTCATTGAAAGAATTTGAATACGATTGCTGTTTTTTATAAAGCCAACTTGATTCTCATTATTTATCAGATATGATTTTAAAATATATCAATAAATTTGCGCATCCATGGTTGATAAAATGTCTGACATTTAAAAAGCAAGACTGAATCACTAACAAACTAGAAATTATGAAAAAATAAATAAGAAATGCCTATATATTTTGTAAAAGCAAAGCACATTTAATTATAAAACTATTGGGAACAGAATTTCTTGATACCTATAGAACTGAGAAGAAACTTTTTTTTTTTTTTTTGTTCCTATAATTTGTTATGTATTTGAAATGTTTTATATTAAAACCATTACTACCATAAATTACAAATCTTCGAAAAAAAAACAAATTACATTTGAAGTGTCGTTTTCGGGTAACCAAAAGAACTCACCGTTTACACATTATATATATATTTTTCTTTTTCATCAAAATCGCAAAAATTAAAAAAAATATAGAAAAAAATTTCCCATTTTCAACTTCATAGCAAAATATCTCTGTTAGTATTGGTTCAATTTACAAAATTATTATTATTTTTTCGATTTTTTTGGTTTATTAAGTTTTAGCTGGTAATGATTATGTGCTGCAAATACACATTTTTGATTTAAAGCTTAAAATAATGAATAATATACATTTCATATTTTTCAGTTTGTGTGTGTATTTGCTTCCAACGCTATAAAAAGAAAATACCAACCATGGAACATTAAAACATTTGATTTAATTCGCTTTTCATAGCGCGAACATGTAAGCGTGTTGCACCGTTTATTTTATGGTTTGTTTATTTCGGCCGATACGTGCCGAAGAATATGCCCAATATGCAAAAAAACGCGAACGTTCAAAATTTATTGTGCTAATTTTTTTATTGTTTCAATTTTTTTTTTAAAGTGGTCAAATCTTGACCAAATCATAAAATCCATAATTATTGCACTATTTGTATCCATACTTGGATCTGAGCTTAAGACCCTATATCTTTTTTTAGGAGAGCTAAGCGATTATTGGTAATCCAACCATGTTTATTTCACCATACACACATTTTTAGAAGGAATTGATTTATATTTCAATATTTTGTCAAATTCATTCATTTCAATTTTATAACAATTGTAAATTGTGTGAACATAAATATGTTCAAAAATACGCAAGCTTGGATCAAATACAAGGGTACCTGAATTACACCTATATGGTTCCAAAATAGAGTTTTAAAACAATTTAATTAGAAAAATTATTTACATATTTGGTCAGGAAATTTAATTGAGTTCAACGATATTTTATTATTGAATTATTATAATTATGATTGATGTGTGTACCAAAAATACACATGATTAGATGAAACTTAGAGATACCTCAAATACACCGAAAAGAGAGCTCTGAGCAAATTTGAACAGAACAATAAATATTTTGGCAGCGACGTGTATTTTACTATTGGCTTAAGCAGACTGTAACTTTCTTACATTTTCTTTTTTCTATGTTTCTATGAGTATGTGTATTATTATTTCTATGCATTTCACTCTTTCTGATTATGTTCACGGAGTACACTCTTCTCTGCAGGACTTGCATTTTTGCATTGCTTTTTTAAATAAAACTAAAAGTTTGATAATTGTCAGAAGCCTGAAGTATTAAATAGTAATGCATTCTCACCAAAGGAAATTTAAATAATTTCAACACTTTATATAAATTGAGCAAATAATTCCTTGTAACTCTATTAAAGTTCTCAAAACACAAAGTGATTTACTTATCAAGAAAACCTTTTTGTTTTTAAATTTGTTCATTTATTCAATAAAGGCTTAACGAAAACAAAAAATGTTGATTTCTTAACCATTTTGGATAACCAAAAACAACATCGGAAAACAAATGTAATAAATTTCATAATTTTTTTGATTTTCTGGTACAAACTTAATTAAAATCTAATTGGACAAGGAATATTTAATTAATTTGTTCAATTTTTGTATGATTTGAATGCCTCTCAAGATCTATGGAGGGTACTTTTCTATTTTTGAGAAAAACGCTTCTTACTCTATTGTCTTAGGTGATCAATTCAGTATTTTTAATGATTATTATTAGAAATTTGCAGTGGCTGTTATTCAACACGTAAGTTCCAATCACGCGTGCTTTCAAAAAAAACGCAAGTGAGTTAAACTATAAATAGACCTTATTTTTTGACAAGCTTTCATTACGTTTTGACATACTGGGTCAAAATGTAATGAAGGTTACCAAAAATTCTATTATTACAATAGTTTTTACTATTTTAATTTTTATTATTATGACTAGCCAAAACAAAAAATTATTTTAAAAATTATATGGTGCTTACCCCATCTTTTAAGACAGTCTTAATCCAAAAAAATGATGACGTACTTAGCAAATATGTCAATGAGTCACATGATAGATCAGGAGTGCATTTCAAAATATGTTTATTTTCAATAATACTAAGAAATCTTATATGAGAAGAAAATGCTTATGATCTGAGGAAATATTTTGCATACTCTGCGTCACTGGTCACTGCATTACTGTTAATCATGAAGCAAACACACAACCATTTGGTTTGAGATTAACAAGACCACTTGCGAAGAACATTATGTGTGTAAGTT
This sequence comes from Cirrula hians, assembly GCA_001015075.1. Lineage (NCBI taxonomy): Eukaryota > Metazoa > Arthropoda > Insecta > Diptera > Ephydridae > Cirrula > Cirrula hians. Next base: position 13,331 of record JXOS01101299.1, read on the forward strand.
GCACATTCCCAGCGTATGATTTCATGGTCACTTTTTCAAAAATTAACCAAATAAACTTATGTTCGCGTCGCGTATCAGACGCTTATTAAGGCCTGGCCTCAAATCTTTGATTAAATAAACCCCGCAAGTCAAGAGACGAATCGTGAGAATGTGGTGATTAGCAAATAAAATATGATTATTGCCAACATTCTATCTCAGGAACCAAAAATTCCTTAGCACGAAATTAAACAAATTAAAATCACATATTTAGTTCAAATTGCAAATCATCGAAAAAGGTATTCAATAAAAGTGGTATATGAAATGTCGAGTATCAATTAAAAACGAGTATGCAAGATCGTTATTATCAGATTGTGGCATGGTGAAAACCTAATAATCGTTTCTACGCGCCACGATGAAAAAATATATATCAAATTAGAAGCCTTTCTTTGTCAAAGCCATATCAATAACATACAGTTTATTTGTTATTATGTATGTCATCCAGGGCTTTATTTAGATAGAGCAAGACAATATTAAAAATATTTTGTGAAATAACATTTAGTTTCTATTGTGCAGCGCTTCTTTTAAAGCAGAGCTTCAAGTTGACGGTAAATTTTATTGCTCGTCATGCACTTGCTCAAAATTTGAAACAACATCAAAACGGACACTACAAGTTACCAAAAAAATTCAAAACCCATTGCTTTTTAATTTGTATTTATTATTTTTTTTTTCTCAGGCAGTACAAATTCCAATCAATTAAAATTAAACATTTCAGTAAATTTCATTCAACATTCAACGAAAATAACAAATATGTGAATATAACGCCTACGATAGGACCTAAGAATAAATTACTTACACGTACTGTTGTCATATGTCATAATTTATTGATTTTGCAAATCTTATATGTTGTTTTCGGTATTAATAGTATTAACTGGAAATAAGGAATGCCACATCGATAAAACCCACAATTTCAAATTATAATTTATAATCAACAGAACCAACTTTTAATAGACAATAATTTGATGCTTATGTGTCATGTTGCCCGCTCTAGCAACAGAAAAATTCTTTCTCCCATTCATCAGTTCTCCAATTTACAATTAATGAGACAGCAACAAGCCACAGCAAACCAAAAAGATTAATGATACTGTCAAAACTTATAAGCTTCACAACTTATCATTTGTTGCTCATACGCCACAGTGTCTGACTCAACCAACAAATTCTTGAATATGCTTTATCTTTGAAATTACCATTTTTCATGGCTTACATTTATGGTATTCGACACAAATTTAATTGCATTATTCACATTAAAGCAATGCTGGAACTTTTAACATAAAAGTCCATAACAACAGTAGCAGTTGAAATTCCGCTTACCGCAAGGGTAAAGCTTCCAATGCAAACTGTCTCTTTCCTGATGTCAGATCTGATTTGTTTGAGAAGCAAGTAATGTTCAATTTAATTTGTATACGGTTTTGTTGTTCGCAGAGTCAAAAATCTTTTCTCATTTGCATGCAATTTAGGGGAACATTATATTTGGCTCTAAGCAAATTGTATATGTTATAGCAATTATAAAACTCCACTTATAAGTCAATAAGTTGCTGGCTGTTTACTAAAGTGTAACAGCTCACGTGTGCAGCCGCGAGCGCAAAATAAACGCAAAAAACCAAAGTCTCACCATTCATCAAAGCGCTGTCAAATTCTCAAATTGATTTGCCAACATTTTTATCACATATATAGGATGTTCACGTGCCATAGTTTTCATGTTGCGTTGTATTTTCTTAAAATTTATTTTAACGTGATATATCGTAATACTGCACACAG
>JXOS01101557.1:0-13171 GCA_001015075.1 Cirrula hians
CGAAAAAAAGCAATATTTTGCTGTTGAAAGCATTTAATGGAAATAAAAGACATATTTTAAAACTAAATATTCCTCTCATGATGCGATGAATGTAAATAAAGAGAGAGAGAGAGAGAGAGAGAGAGAGAGAGAGAGAGAGAGATAGAGAGAAATGGAGACTTCTTCATGCTGGTATGAGTCAGCAAATTCAATCAATCAAATCAAAGCTATATAACATTAAAGAGAGCAATAACTAAGAGCGCTGACAGCCCTCATTCGAAATATAAGTTATGACCGACTTAAATAAAACAAATGGTTTCTTATTCCTTGTGATTTATCGACAATTTAGTAATTTAACTTAAAGGTTCATGTTACTGTTGAGCTGGATACCAGCAATTTAGAGTCTACCTCATGCAGCTATTAGCTAATGCCTACCAATCAAATAAACGCTCAGGTAAATTTTGGTGGTTGCACGCATGCTCATAGTGAGGTGTTTGAAAAAGACAACCATAGAAACAACTCTCCAGTTGCAGTTTAAGTGCTAAATACCCATCACCTTCCTCCTAAGCCAGCTGAGTCAGACCGTACTCAAAAGATACTTTCATAAACTAAGTCATAACCAAAACCCTTAAAAACTAAACAGAGTAGTTGGTCCTTTCTGATGGACCAAGTCCAACTTGTTAAGCTAATAGGGTCAGCATTGAGTATCTGCAAACAGAACCCGAACTGAAAACTAAAAAAATATAATTTTAACTAGAAGGAGCAGTTGCTTAAACACTTTCGTCCCAAGGTAATTCGGGCAATGCCTAAAAAAGGTAATCCGTTGCACACAACTTGAACTGAATCGACTGAATAGACAAAGAAATAAGGAAAGCATTTAAACCGAAAAGAGTTATTTGTTCTTTCTGATGGAGTACAATTTGCAAAACGTTATATAAATATATAAACGGTAAGGACAAGTTCCTAGATGGGCTAAAGAAACGCATAACTTTGGATACATCCAAAAATACTTGTAAACTGGATTCCACTGGAAGGCCATTAAATAAATTTAAATTTGGTATTGTAGAATTTTTTAATCATATCCATTAAGGCGCGTAGGTTCAGGCTGCTACTTCCTATTGCACTTTAGAGAATTTCAAAGCTTGCGGTTTAATCGAAAGTTTGTGGACATTTTTTATAGCATTATTGAGATGTTTTCATAATACGTTGAAACTCTAGACTACATGTATGATTTGAAAAGGTACCTAATTGTCTGGAATTCACTAAGACTTCAGAAAGAAGTATATAACGTGAGCTCTTTCGGAATTCATTGTTGTAGATTTGATTGTTTCATAGTCTTGTAATATAAATAGAATAAAAATGATTAGAGGTAGTGGGAACTCAAATAGAACTCCGTTTCACATAAGCCTTATTCTAAGTGAGGTTCCGAAAAACAATAGTCTGATACACCCATTCTGTTCTTCATTGTTAAATTTATTTTAGGTTAATCGATGCAAGCTTTTATGGTGTTTCAGTCCGATTGAATTCAATATCATGTTTCTCTTTAACTCACGCTTCAAATGACATAATCTTATTCTATACAATCAAAGTATCGCTTGAATAAAAAAAATTAATTTTATTGCATTTGAATTTTACAAATTTCACCACCGTTTTTACGTGAACAGATGCAAATCTTAAACTTGCGTAGCGTACTATATAGAGCTTTCTAAGCTCCTTAAAACCTTTTAACAGCGTAACACTGCAATATTGGTCATAGACTATAGACTAAGGTGAACTAAGATTTCATATGCGTAGAAGTTTCCCTTGTGATAAGTCAAGATTCTCCAGACGTATTAAGTGAGGAAGCGATAATAGATTTTCTGGCACAACTCATGCCACATGAACTGTAATATTTGCTCACTTAATCCCTAAGCCTGTTATTCTTTTTCGGCACTTTACAAACATTATTTCTAAAGCGATTCTATTTAAGCCGCTTAATCAAAATATATATATATATATATTCCTCGTCGACGTTAGGTAAATAACAGTAATTAAGTACTAGCTTGCTATTTATGCGCATACTTATTGGATTTTGACTTCAAAGCTTGGCTAAGCTTTCAATTAAATTTCGGATATGTATTTTACGTAATTACTGTTATTTTGCATTTGCTTTTTAATTTTTATTTTAATTGGTCTTTATTTATTTTCCAAATTTTATTTGTACAAATATTATTTTAAAATCATGCAATTTGTTGTTGCTGCTGTTGCTGGTGCGCTTTGTTACATTGGAGAGCATTGTATGTGCGTGCAGCTATCTCCGCTGACCACATTTGCGTTAGCAGCATCGGTATCAACAGCAACAGCTGCCTTGTTTGTGGTTATCTACCATCAAAACAGGAAAAATTTTTAAATAAATTTTCCTATTTGCTATTATACTAATCTGAATTGGTATTAAAAATAGCTTGTGGTGTTTGTTTGTGCAAAATTTTCAATACAAACAAGCAAATAAATTGCAAGCGATGCCATTTGTGGTTTAGGCAATTTCACTGGAATGCCATGAGGCAATGATCTATGGCATGACCAGTAGGTGGCAAAAAGTTGGAAGAATGTTTATTAAAGAAATGTATTACATAAAATCAAGCATAGCGAGGTGCTGGAGCTGGCACCATAGAAAAACAATATTTTAGGGGTGACGGCAGACTGCTTCAGGAACGCTTCAATTTAAGACATTCTATTGGCACAGCTATGGAATAAATTAGACATTAAACATTAATTTGAAGTAATGGAAGTTCCCGTGCTCCATTATAAGGTTAATTGAAAAATAATAGTCTTGACTCTCGCAAAGTGCAACTATACTGCAACAATTTATCAATTTCACCGGAATCCTAATTGCCAGTAAAATCATTCCCACTAATTCCGTCTGCTTGCCACTATCACTTCCTGCTCTGGTGCGGAAGTGATTATTATAATCGAGCGCTGATTATTCATCAATTGCTACTTCAAAATTGAGCTCACGCTCTCTTCCGTTCTTGCTGTCATTTTTTAATCTGAATATGAATAAATTATTAATTATTTCATTTTTACACTTTTGTTGCGTTTTTGAGAAAAAATTGCATACCCGAACAGTAAGTATGAAAACCGGCATGAATTTTAACAATGTCCTAAACACATTGACGACAGCGACTAGAGAGACTGCTGCTGTCAAAAGAGAACCAAAGATGAAGCGGATATNGCTGCGAGAGACTGCTGCTGTCAAAAGAGAACCAAAGATGAAGCGGATATGGTTTTACAGTAGTCGTGGACTACAAATATATTCAACGATTATATTTAAATATTAATTGGATCGCAAGTTTAAACCTGATCACAACCAAATTCAGGGAAATACTTTCAGTTTGCAGATTTTTTGGGCGCACGGTAAATAATAGCTTTTTATAGATAGTACCTTAGCTAGGATTTTACTCAAAGTACTGTGGAAGCGGTGTTTCGCTTACGCTAGCGCATCTGAAGTTTTCTATTATTGAAAGCGTTTTTGCAGTCTTTCATTATCTCTCTCCGCATTTACTTGCAAATGTTCATGTTTTTCGACTGTGTGGTTGTTGGAATCATAATGAAAATATTGGAATTTTCATTTGCACTTCTTTCGCACGAAGAGACCTGTCCTGCAAAACGTTGCTTTTTACATTTCCAATTGATGACTCGCAAAGCCTAAATAATTCTTTAATTACAATGGATGATATGACAACTAATTGATTTATTTTTGTTCCTATTTTCCTGATTTCAAAATCATATGTTTATTGTAGAGAATGCTTGTGTTAAGCCTTTGTTTGTGTTATGTACTGTGGATATGCCTTGAATAAGAACTAGTCTATGTTTATACCTTGACGAAACACGATTTCAGCACTGCTTTTGGTTCACCTTGCTCTGCACAAGATTAAAACCAAATAACACCAATTAATCCATTTAATAGCGTTTTCATTATTCGTTCTTGTAATCGAGAAATTGAAGTGTTTTAAAATTAAATCATTTATATATATTATATCTTCAATATGAATTTATACGCCTTTCCCCAAGAGTGTACGAGATCCCTCCTAAGTTTGGACATTCATTTAAATGTATGAACACATTGATCAGCATTACGACAAGAAAAGAAAAAGGCAAACTTATCGGTCTATTCAGTTTTCTTGTTTATTCACCTTTGTTTGTCTTTCTGTCTGACATCCTGTCGGTCTGTTCTCAGCTGCCTCTGTATCTGCTTTGCTTTCTTCTTGTCTGTGTCGGTCATTCTTTCTCTAACTGTATATCTTTGTGTGAGTCTGTGGCGCGAAGAGTCTGTCCAACTGCCTTTAGATATCTCCCAATAAAATATTGTTATCCAAAAAACCTCGCCAAAACTTACTGAAAAGTTGTAATCTCCAGATCTCTTACTGTGCTGTGCCAAAATATGGTTTGAAGATAGTCTATGATTCGATTACTTTATTATTGATATTGTGATGCAAATTCTTCTTCATTGCTCCTGCAGCTTCAAAAGAAAATTGTAACCATAAAATGCTTGATTTCCTTCCATAAGCCACAATTTGTCGTCTCAGACTAAATAAACAACATTTGCATTTAGCCTACCGCTATGACTATGACTATATGACCATTACTAATATACAGTTTAGCAATTTTAACAGCGTGGCGTATAGCAACAAATAGATTAACGCTCACCATAGATCGGAGATTGGAGGGAGAGAGAGAGAAAAAGAAAGAGAGAGAGAGAGAGAGAAAGAGAGAGAGGGACTATAGCCGTAAGCTTTCAGGATAGAAGTAATGTATTTTTATTAAGGTTTCTAATCTTATTCTCTCGAATTCTCTTATTCTATTCGAATTTGTAACAGACATTAGAAATTAGTTGAAAGGAACAACTTAATTACAATTTGAAACACAAATTTTGCCATTTAGTTGATTGTAATGAAATGAGACCGTATAACGGATCAGTGCCTATAACTGTCAATATCCGAGAAAAGCTTTGCATAAACTCGCTGAAGTCAACAAAATTATTTTTTAAATAATTCACCAGCTTGATTGAGGAACTTCTCGTATTTCATTGAATTAATGTTGGTATTTATTATTTTGAGAAATATATGAGTTTTTAAATAATACTTTATTTTAAATGTTAATTAACTTTTTGATTAATCAGCCAGTCAGCTACAGCGGCTTTTGCAACTAAGTCATAACTTAGCCCAAACAAGTGCTTATTAGAAGTGGTTTATAAATCAATACAAATGCGTGCAACAACAAGTTAATTTAAAAATCAATACTCTCGCAATGCGCATATAACGCCCACCGATTTTATGCAAATATTAACTTTATGATTCGACTCAATGGAAAAGATTTCTGAATGAAGCTCCCCACGGCAAACTAAATGAGTGCATAAATAAATAAACTAAGCAAATTACTACAATTGATTGAATAATATACATAATCGAAAAAATTTAAAAAAAAAACATGTTTATTGCTATTATAAAATGATATAATCATAAATTAGGCACGTTATCACGCTGGGAGTTATTTTTGAGATTTGTTATCGGCACTTCTTTTGTTCGCTAGAATTATTATGCCTTGCCTGACATTAAGCTGAGGCTCACATTTGCAACTGAATAGCTGAAATGCTCAGATTAAATGGTTCAATTAATAAAAAGTTCAATAGGATTGCGAAAGCGATGACTCGCAATTCAGAACGGACTGTAAACGTATAAACGGGACCCGGTCAACGGCAAAACCGTTAGAGTTTAGTGGTGTAATCATATTCCGTAGCACATGAGACAACGAAATTAACGATTACAGTCATAAGTGAGGAAGAGAGTTAACTAATGTTTTAAGATAATGCTGTTTGTCTAAACCACTTATATTCAATTTCGTAACATTTTTGAAAGAGTGGATGGGTGATGTATTGGACAAATCAGTTNTAGATAATGCTGTTTGTCTAAACAACTTATATTCAATTTCGTAACATTTTTGAAAAAGTGGATGGGTGATGTATTGGACAAATCAGTTTTTAACTTCGCAAATCTTTTATAGAGCACATTGTCTCACTACAACTTTACCTATATTTTTCATCAAACTTTGAAAATTCTTATCAGCGAATACCGACTTTGACGAGTTATACCATTCAATGCGAGATGAAGGCTTTATCGGTTCAATCCAGATAAAATGTTGAAATATTATAATATCTGATTTTATATTTTTACCTACTTAATCATAGCATTGCTCTGCAATTGAGTAATGCCCGATTGTCTCCCATCGAGATTACGATAACTCATGTAATTTCAAAAGTAGTGGAATAAAATTTGAGTTCTGGATGTATTTAACAAACGTACAGCCCAAATTCTTGAAAGGCAAAATTTCGGGAACCTGCCATACACGAAAATCTGAATACCTATTCTCTTTGCACCTATTTTCTGATCTAAAGTTCAAGTTTTGTCAATATGATTTAAATTTATAAAATTCTAAAGGCCTTCCAAAAATGGTTGGAATAGATTAACACTTTCTTGAAGCCTAGATAGAAACAGCTTTACAGAACAGGAAAACATTAATTTCTTTTTGTCCATCTGGAATGAGTTAGTATTTTATTTTTAACGTAATGGAGGTATTTAACACTATCTCTCCGAAATTNTCTGGAATGAGTTAGTATTTTATTTTTAACGTAATGGAGGTATTTAACACTATCTCTCCGAAATTTTACCCAATTGGTCAAATATTATTAATTACAAACATGCATTGTTTTTTGTTCAAATATAAATTTCAGAAAATAATTATTCTTAATTTGCGAATTTTAATTTGCATTGAATATATCCTAGAATCAATAATAATTTTGCGATTTTATTTCATTTCTGAAACACGCTTTTAATATTGTACGTATACATACGAAATGGATAAATAATTTACAACTTGAACGTGTATCATGTAGTTGGTTGTGACCGACATTTCCATCTTTCTTGTTTTGTACAAAGGATTCACAAGAAAAAATTTTTTTCAAAAATATTTCAATAACTCCTTATGGAGAAATAGGTTTTCTTTCATCTAGCACTTTGTTCTGGGATTTGATTTATCCTAAGATCAAGTTCTTCTTTCATTGTAGAAGTCTCGGGCTTCCAATACGGTCAACTTTTTCATACTTACACCTTCGAGTAGAGTGTCACGTTTAAGAATTGTAAGAATTGTGTGCATGACGTTAACTTTANTTTCATAGAGTGTCACGTTTAAGAATTGTAAGAATTGTGTGCATGACGTTAACTTTAAGTATTAAATCAAAATTTCGTAATTGACTTATTTAATCAATATGTTATTAAGAATACGACTTTTTAGATTCGATCATATGGCTTATATAAGATCCAGAAAATGTACGATAGCGATGTAATCTAGCAAATCATTTTATTATGTATTTACTTCAATTACCCATTAAAATGAAAAACAAATCCTTACCTTTATCCTTTATATAATTTGAGAAATTCACGAACTGAGGGGTATTTCTAGTAGGGCCAACTGGAGTCATTCAGAGAAGTGGTGTTTCAATATTCTTCGAACAAGCACGATATTTTAGGATTTATCAAAGTATAGCTAAATTTAAGATAATTCGGTAGTTCTTCAAAAAACATCTAGATTTGAGAACAAGACTTGTTAGTAAATGCAATACTCCATAAATATTTATGCTGCTAAAATAAATCGAAGATACTTGGGAGGCAAGCGCCCTAGTTTATAACATTCTGAACTGAGAAGTAGCTCATACCATTCACTCAAGTTGGTTTATCAAATTTGCTAAAGTGCATGTGATTTTAAGATTAAGTGAATTAAAACTTGGTTGAAATGGAGTTTATAGCAGTCAATGAACATCTTAATAAGGAGGGAAACTTGTTATTAAATGGAACACTCAATAAGCAGTTTTTGTTATGCCAAACGAAATCTTATATAGTTGGAAAAATGTCGATAGAGAACAGGATTTTAATGCGAATTGAAGTAAAGATGGATTAAAGAGAAGTTTCTGGTATTCAATAGGCACTTTGTTTGAGGGGAAGACTTGCGATTGTATGCAACATTTTAATTCCTTTACTATGTTGCTGAGCTCAGAGATTATTGTGGTAAGTATTCTAAAAAGCAACAGAAATAGCTGAATTGAAGAGAATTAGGTAGTTCATAAAAAATATCTAGCTTTAGCAACAATTCTTTGNAAATTGAAGAGAATTAGGTAGTTCAAAAAAAATATCTAGCTTTAGCAACAATTCTTTGAAGCTTAATGACAAGTTAATTTAGATTCAGAAGAATTGTAGCCATCAGAATTTCATTATTTTAAGTTCGCTTGGAAAATTTTCGCAGTTCTTCCACATGAATTCTGGCTTTTTCAATGGCACCATTTTTATAGCTGTTTCGCTGGCTATGCACCCCTTATGCCACGTTGTTCGTTTACCAGTCCCCTGGGAACACTTCAACAACTCATATGTTCTTGGACTTTAATTTATAAAGCGTTCCTAATTCTCTCATAAATTATTTTTGGCATAATATTCATTGCAACAGCTATTACTCGCTTCGTACGAATTAAATAATTTTAATGAAAATTGTAATGGAACACTCTACGCAGAGTTTTTGTTTCGCTCTTATTTCGTTTTAGTTTGTTGCCTGAACAAATTTAATTGCATCTACTATGAAATTGAATACATATGTTTAACAAACAGCAACAACTAAGTGCATTAAAAAATATAATACAATGAAATTTTGAAACAAATAGCCAAGGGGGCTACAGCGCACACACAATGGCTTGGCAGTGCCAGCAGCAACAGCAACAACGGCTAGCGTGTAGTGCGGCACAGAGCGTGCTCTGCAATTTGCATTTCGAAAAAGAAAAAAAACTAAGGAATAAAATCAATTAAGAAATATTTTAAAAACAGCAATATAAAATTGTTAAAATTAAGCATACAATTGCATAATAATAAATTAAAATTAAGAGCGTGTAGGCATGGCAGGTAGTGCGGCAATTGGGGTCTGAGTATGAGGGCAATAAAAATGCGCTTGTTAACGGCCTGTGCTTTGTTGTTGTGGCCCTTTTTTTGGGAATTTTATGTAGATCCTTTTATGCACTGAAATTTAAGTATTTTTTCCGGAGCGCATGGTGATATGCAGCATTAGTGGCTATAAACGCAATACAGCAATAAAATCGTATGCGTTTTTATGGCCGGCAGCGCTATTAACTCATTCCAATGCCCGCGCACATGCCCATGTCGGCCGCTAGCGCGTCGGTATGCGTTGTACACACAAATTCCAACAAATTAGCCAAATGCTGTTGCATAAATACTGTCGATAACTGTTTCCGATTTAACATAATTATTTTTTGTATCTGCAGCACACTCAACACAAAGGCGCTACAATGGCACTGACAATAAAAAGTGGGCCAGCTCGGCAATGCCAAAAATGCAGTAAATTCCGCATTTAATGTGCCATGAAAGCGTTTTCAAATAACATATGTAGCAACACACTCAGTGCAGTTTCCATTAATAAAAGTTGTACAAATGTTTTGTTGCGGATGCTTTCAACATGCTGCGCATATTAAAGTAAAAGAGACAAGCTGTGCGCATAGAATATTACCGAGTTGTGAGCACGGTCGAAGGAGTTTCCCCCTTTCTATTCCAGTCTGATGAGAGTTTTTGTAACTATATTTGACTTTCTCTACTTCTCCTAGCAAAGATAAAATCATTTAATTTTACATTCAATCCATACAGTGACAGAGACGCTGGTGAAAAGTTCTTATTAGTTTAATTTTACATCAGATAAGGTCTCACAACCCTTAATTTTTATTAAATTTTTTTTTTAATTTGATGTATCGTAATAGATCCCACCACGTAACTACGTGTTCAGACATTGCTTAAAACTTTTGCACTATCTAAAGGCCTTTCAGCCTTTTAACCGATCATGTGGTACGAAAGACTTTTTGTGTACTATTTCAGAAGGTCAAAGTATTCATCGATACGTAAGTTTTAATTTTACTCATAGAAAATGGGTATTATAGGTATCGGCAAAGTGTTCTAGGAAACATTCACCTCTATATGTTGGGGCATATGCATTACAACAATTAAAAAAATACTAAAGCTTACGTCTCCAGTAGAGTTAAAATCCCAATTCGGCGTAATGAGCTGAACTGGAGGTACCCCAAATATTGCTCGGATCTTAACCAAATTCAAACATGGATCTAACATTTTTCCCCACAATGTGTGTGTGACCAATTTCGTAAATCTAGCTAAACAAATTCCTTCTGATTTTTGCTTACGATCGGATGGACTTGGCTAAATGAATTCTTCTGTTGACGGTTATCATATCGGTATATATTTTGATAGGTCTTCGATCACTCGTTCTAGGTGTAACAAACATAATGTCAAAACTCGTATATAATGTCAAAAGATAAAAACATATATAAACCAAAGTACCTGACCATTTTTGGTATATACTTATATAATTTTTTCGACCACTCAATAATGAAATTTACTTTAATTCGTTTAATTTGTCTGGACAACTTTCCTTTAAACCCTCTTTACAGACCGCATAGATCTATTGGAGGTACCTCTGATTTTCAAGTAATCATGTCCATTTGTAGTACATCTATTGGTTGTAATTATGATCACACCAACATTAATTTCATTAAATTTCTAAAATTAGGTTTTGCCAAATGTTCTTCGAAACCCTCTTTTTAGACCATGTCGATTTATTGAAGGTTCATCTGATTTTCATTCAATGATGCTTATTTTTGGTATATACATTTATTATAATAATGATCACGCAATAGCTAAATTTCTTTAAATTCAATTGATGGCTTATGTAGCATTAAACTTATTATGGGGGCCATTATTATTCACTCATGCTTTGATTTTTAACCCGTTTAGATGTTCTATTTAAAAATTGTAGATGGAATTGTCAGCGCGAGGTTAAGGATATTTAATACATTCTTTTTGGAAAGTTCGAATTACGTAAACGAGTTATTCAAAATCAAAAATAAAGATGATAACTAAATACAACCCAATAAAAATCTGTATGGTATCTGATAAAAGTCGGATATACTCCAAGTAAATCAAAAAAAAAAAAAAAATCGTCAACATAAAGGACTTCATGCCAATGGATAATGGTCAAAAGCTCTCTATTTAACTTAAAATTAAAGGTGACAAAAATATAGCCAATTTCAATGCTCATTGAAATTGATGACGACCAAATAAATATTAAAAAAGCAATATTTCTTAATATTATTTGGGATTGAAGATGCCATTTCTTATTATTCCAGAAATAACACAAAAAGTCAGTGAATTCTGGACCTTGCCTTGACTTTGGTTTAAGCCATTTATGATTTATAGCTGAGCGTGATTGAATGATATTAAGATTTACCCCTAGTACAACTATTAATTAAAAATTATGGTTTTTATGGCGAAATTCTAACAAAAGCCAATATACATTACGAAATGAAAATATCACGAATTTGATTAAAAATAATTTGCATATTCCGAGTAAATTCGCAGATGCCCCCAATTTCGTCAAAATAAAGGGATAAATGAAGATTAACTCCAAAATACTTACAAAAGCCGATGATTTTTGTGAATCATAGCAAATTGGGGTTTATGAAATTTCGTAAAATTTGATAATAAAGATAATAATGATATTTTGAATAAAGAAAGAAGAAAGCATATTGGTTGAAAATATTTGGTCTAATAGTTCCAAAACTATTCTTGGGCAATGCGTATTACACTACTGGCGTACTGTCACGATGATATTCTTAATTATTTAATTCTTTGAATATATCTCTAAAATAAATGTTTTTAAGCATTTGCGCAAGACCATTATATATCCAGCTTGCGACTGATGAGTATGAGAAATAATTGTCAGTTTTCTGAAATTTACAGTCCGAAATTGTAATGCAAGGATAATTTCTTTCGAATTGTAACCAAAAATACTTCTTCTGAAATTAATTTTGTATATAATCCTCATCGAACATCTTAATCTCAATGTATTGACCCCAAAACTGTGTCATAAAATTCTACTCCCAAAGTCATTATTAATCAAAATTCGTTTTAAAATGCAAATCAAAAGTTCTACCCAAAAGTTCGTGTCACCATATGAATGTCTCAGTATCATTGCCCTTATCCTTATCTTATCCTTAATTCCTGTTGCTTTTTGGTATTATGAAATGTAACACCAATGCAACAAAAGTGCTTGCGAGAAAACGTACAGCGAGAAGTAAAGAGAGAAGGTGAGCATTTAATAATAACAAAAAGTAATGCAGTGGCTCACAAGCTTCTCGCTGCATTTGAGTAATGTTCTCTGCGACAGCTTTCGTAGAAGACTTGCAGCTCATGAGTTCGAAGCGGTCGCGGTTGCGAGAGCAACTCCGTTCACATAGGAGAAGCTTCGCAAAACCAATTGCTCAAGTGCTTTTGTGTTGTTTCAAACATTTGAATGCTCTCAATGCAAAGACAGCATGTGATGCTCATCGTAAATAGGTATTAAATTGTTTGATATTTTTTTTTTGTTGTGCTTCCCTCGCTCATCGAGGTATTGTGCAGATGATGTGGTATGTTGTTTCAATTCTCTTTGCAATCGCGGCTTTGCGGAACTCGCACCACTGCCGTGCGTTGTGTTAAAAGGGATTAAAGAGTAGCATGGCGTGATGGTAGCAGTTATTATCATACAATTATTGTTCAAAGTTTGAAATGTATTAAATAACAGCTCAAAATAATATTTGAATTTAAAATGATGCTTATTTAAACCGCAAAGATTAATTGAAAGGACTTTACTGATATTTATGCTCAAAGCATACCATTAATGAGATTTAAGTGCAAACACACAAATATTTATCGGTGCGTCGCGTGTGTTTTATTTTATTTTTTTTTCTTTTGTCTGATTGAAAATGATTGTATTTTGTTTTTATATTTCGTGACAGACCGTTTTGATTACAAGATTTTTGGAAGTATGGTGACGTGAAGGCGACGCAAATGAATAGTAATCCCGGTTATTAAAATTGAAGCCGAAATAAATAGTGTATCATTGTCGAATATTATTCAAGTATCTTTATTTCGAAACAGAAATATAGAAATTAATTATATAGAGAGAAATAATTTTATACGAACTCAACGTATATGTGAAGTCAAGCTACAAATTTGTACTGTAATATTAATTTATTTTAATTTGTTTAGTAATTCTTTACTTT
>JXOS01101731.1:0-10594 GCA_001015075.1 Cirrula hians
TTTTTTTTTTTTTTTTTTTATTGAATGAATATCTTCGTGAAACTGTCCCATTGCTCTACCACATGAGGGTGGTGAGACCAGTCCCCTGAGTAATTAATAAAGAAACAAAGGAGCTGAGTTGATACTAATTATAATTGTGTTCATCACTCAACGTTTTAATAGTTTTTGGTGTCTTCTTCAGAGGCCTATATATATAGACAAAAAATCTCATAAGTATTTTTGGTGACATGAAAAATTCAAATAATAATTTAAAACAAAAATTATAATGAATATTCTCATCGACACAAGCATTATAAATTAATCCTAGATATTCAATATATAACTCTAACTCTAGCCTTCATTGTGAAATGTTTAAAAAAATTACAATATTTACCATTCGGTTCTGCCACTTGCAATATTTAAAATCACTTTCCAACAACAATCTTGTGTTGGTTAGTATGGAAATTCTCGATACCATGAAAACATTAAGATTTCAAGAGATAAACACGAAAAAAAACATAGCGAACGACACTATTTTGCGGAAATACGAATTGAAACTTAGAATTTCATACCTACCGAACCGACAAGAAATAGACATGAAATAAAACTGACTAAGCTCATGGAAACTTTCAAGAACATGTATGAAATTCAGTACAACAAATATATAAAACAATTGCACTACCAATGCATAAAGATAACTTCAAGAGTATTTTTCTAAAAGCGGACTTTGAAAATTACAGCATCATTATATAAAAAGTTAAGCACAAGGATAAGTGAAAATTACACCAAAGATGTAACAAATAAATAATTATCTTAATTATTAGAAATCTAATGAACTTGGCGAATATATAACAGACACAAATATAGATACAATTCAAATCATTAAAATATATTAAAATCATTTAATCGTCACACAAGCAAACAAATCTTTGGTAATGTATAAAAATGTATATGAAAACCAGAGTAGATGAAAAATAACATATTGGTAAATGCTCCTCACCATGATAAATATATAGACGGATTACATTCACACAGATAATGAGTAATGATAAAAATGCAAAGACTACAAAGTAAACGTACCTTTGAGATCAATATACTCTCTATACGAATAATATTGCTCAAATTTATTTCTATATATGTAATTTTAATTTAGCTCGTTGGAAGTCCTTATGATATGTTTTATAGTTTGTACGGTGCGAATATCATTTTCAATTACATATAAATTTTACATATATACTTGTTAATTAATTTCATTTGTGAAGGACGGCAATTCACTTACTGTCTGACGAATATTTCAGAACTAATTGTTTTTTCCACATCGCAGATTTTTGCTGCAATCAAGCCTACCAAGTCCGTTGGCCAAGAACTATCTCGTGAGGAACTTCTTTTTTTAAATTAATGAATAAAAAACATCAATTTACGTTCATTAATTGGTGGATTGTACATTTATTGTATATATATGATATAAATGAAGATCAAGCTCCCTTTTGGCTGTGTTGTTGCACAACCGTCGATCATGCTAGCCTTCAAATAGGATAATGATTTCTTTCAACTCGTTGGTGATAAAGTAGTGAGAAGACTTGCCTTTTTTCGTAGTTGGCAAGGGTCATACTAAAATGAAGTGTCCATACTAATGTGGCAAACTCTTAATGCGTGAATTAAAAGGCTGTAAGCCCATCTACATCGTTAAATAAACACTTGATATACATTCAGTTCTTTGGTACTGCGGTGCAGTGCCTGGTTAATGCCGTTTATTTTGATAAATGAAAATCTCTATGGTTACGTCTACAAGCTGTCTCAATTTTCGGAACTGCACAATGCTAACAGTAATCATTTCCGGGACAGAATTATTATATATTAATCTTTCATGTAACACACAAATGTATTTTTTGTTATAAAATGATTTAATATGTTTAATTTCATAAACTACGCAATTATTACTTTTGGGCACTTCAAAATCACGTCTTTAGAGTTAAGCTCCGCTTCTAATTAATGTTTATGTGGATTTCTTTCAATTTTACCAATTGCAGACTGGTTTGTTTTGGAAGCCGTGTATGAATTGGCTTCGTTAGCCCAACACTAGGGCTGACTATCAGCGAGTGAACAAAAAAGAGATGTTTAATGAACAAGACAAATGAACACATTCCTTCCCTATTGATCAGTTACTCTCCCATTTTCACATTAGCTCAGTTTTTTGTTCTTGTTCGCTTACATGATTTCCCTCAGTTGTTCTTTTTTCCACTTGCTTACTTTTCCTGATTTGAGGTTTTTTGTCCACATGCTCACTTTTAGTCAGTTACTTTGTTTTTTTTCTTTTCTTAGTCTTTTTTTCAGTTCTTTCGCACATTGAATGTGTTTGGGCTCTTTGTAATATCAAATTGTCTAAAGGAAATAAAAAAAACGCCGAAAATGTGAATGAAGGAAATACATGACCAAAAAAGAGCAATTGAGCAAAAGTAAGGAAGTATTTTTTTGGATTATTTTTACTAGCATCATTTGATTGGAGGTTATAATGCAAAAAGGACAATTATCGTATCAGAATATTTTTTATTCCGGCAATTGAGCAAGTGAGCCTGTTAACTCATTTAAAATTTTTTTTATCTTATCTTAAATTATTCTCAGTCAGTATGCTTTAGCCCGTGCAGTATTTTTAGAAATAAGCCTATAACACGGCAAAAATAAAACTTTTCTTTTTATTATCTCTTATTTTTCTCCTTTTCTTTAAGGATAGTGACCATAAATTTGGATTATCAGGAATTCCAATGGGCATTTATAATTGTAAAACTGAAAGAAATAAGCGATTAGACAATATATAATGTTTTTGTGTAAACTCAATTACTCATTGTTACTTGTAATTTAATGGTTAAAGAATCTATCAACTTCCTATGGAATGTATTCCTTCTTCGAAAAATATTCATTTCTTTTTCTGATGTCATACTCAGTTTATGTGTTCTCTGCCATCCCAGAACTAACTGCTGAAAAAGCATAAACTGTTTCTATATGACCTTCGGAAAATTGGTTAATATCGCTAATAATATCTGTGATTTAAGAACTTTGAGTTTGGTTCCAAAAATGTTGAGAATCATAATAAGAGCTTGCTCGGAAATGCTTGACAAATCACCTAGATAAAAGATTTATTTTTTTTTATTATTTTATTTGTCAACTATTAAAGAAATTTCCAGCATTTTTAAAATTATAAATATGTAAAAAATGTATTTCCAATAAAATTGCTTTAAAAAAATATATAAATTAATTAATACAATAGAAATTTGACTTTTTATTTGGGAGGCATCTTAATGGCAAATCAGATATAGCTTGGCTCTTTCATCTATCGAGTCATCTAAAAGACGTATGCGTTCAAGTTTGTATGAAGGTGTAATCCTTCTTTTAGTTTAACTACACGTAGGTCAGTGAAGAATGTAATTTGATAAGAACCAAGGTACACATATATCATTCAAGCAGCGTTCTGCACTGGTTGCTGTGTCCAAAGGTTTTTTTGTCGCTACGCAATAATTTCAATAGCATCCACAACATACTGGTTATTTTACAACTCGATTTCAATTTTAATTGGCCTCTTCATTCCTTTGCACATCATGGCCTCAGCAATCTGCGTTTTCAAGTTTTCACGATAATTTGCAATTCGGCACCAGTTCGTTATTCCTATGTTCCGTGTAAAAATGCAATTACATGAGATATTTCATCCTTGGAAATACATATACAGATTTTTCCAGTATGCTTGAACTACTTTGACAGAAATAAACATTAGGACATGAATATGTGCTTCACAGTTGTAGGTTCTTTAGCTGTACTGGGATTTACTTTGCGCCAAGAATTCAGAAACGCAAAATATTAAATGTAAGCCTGTCTGTGCTTTATTAGAATATCCGCGGTCGTTGTAATAAAATTTCGAAATTTTACTGCAAAAGTGTAATATCCTAATACTATATATTAAGTCTCATGGAAACATGGCTACATTGTTATATTCTACGAATGAAGTCACCTGCAAAAATTATTCAGAGAATAGCGATATGCTTACAACTTTAAAATTCATCTTTGCTGCTGAGATACAATTTTTTTTTATGATGACCTCAACTTTAATTTATTGCAATAAAATAGCAAATGTATATATATAGGATATTCCTATGTAGAACTTGGAGCAGACATGGCCACATTCATCTTTTGAAATCTTAGATACTTGCGTATTAAAATATACATTGCCATATTAACTGGATGATTTTCTCTGAAGCTCATTAATAGTAAGATTCTTGATACAATATTTGAGGATGAATTTTGCGATGTCGTCCTGGAACCCTCTGTCATACTTTATTAACCGTATCTTAGCGAAACATTTAAAAAAACGTGAATTCAGCACAACGCACATCTAACTTTCTCTATATTGATTTTTCATAATTTAAATTACAACATGCTACAGTAAAGAACAAGCTTTCAAATTGAGAGAGCCTCCAAAATAAATATATTTTGTATGTGATTTGGAGAACTCATAGGAAAGGATTTGGCTTGTTATACAAGTTTTGTTTACCACATATTGCCACTGCAGTTTCCCTCATATTATTCTGATTTACAGGCAGTTGTACTGTGCGATATTAAATAAAAAACATTTGCTATGGTAAAATATAAATTTTACCATCGTTGTACCTATATAATGTATCAACGCATCTAAAATAACATATAAATATTATTTTTATTTTCAATTCAAATTAGTTAAATGTTTAAAACTTTTCTTTAATAAAGTGTTCTAATGCAAACAAAATTTGTTTTATGTTTAATATAACATCAAGAACGGAAATCACGTTGGAAGATCATCAAATTAATTGCTTTTCCTCGGAAAAGGGATTAAGTTAATGTTCTAATATACCTCTTTCGTCCACAATTTATAAAAGAATATTATGATGTTATAAATATATAAGCCGCATAATAAATAAAATACAATCCTGGGTGCATATTCAGATGACCTTGGGTCAGTCAATGAAAACGAGCTTTTCAAATAATACATCAATTAACCTCTTCTTTAATTATTTTCCGTTTTTATCGTTTTAAGTTGAGAAAGATTAGATTTTCGTTTCAATTTTAATTCATTTCACAAATGAATAAACATTTACTTATATGTTTGTATGAAGCCCAGGAGAGTAACTAGCCAAACAAGAATGTTGTTTCAATTTTGGATCTTTTACAGAATAAAGAGCAATGAGATCTTTAGGTATTAGGTATTACTAAAATTGGTATTCCATTAGTTATTCACATATAATATTATAAAATTCTAGAAATGTTCTCTTGTGTATGTATTATATTAAAACAAATAGGAATTTGAGACAAATAGAGGAAATTAAATTAATTTTGGATAAAGTATATAACAATATTTTCAATTTAAATTAATTTAGAGAAATTCTTTATTTATGTTTTTCTTTAAGTTATTAAATAGCCAATATATCGGACATCTGTGATAAGCGTGTTTTTACTTTTAACCTGGAGCTCAACAACTTTATTTAAAAACATTGTTTTTAAATATTTTTTCTGTATCATTCAATATATTAGCCTCACACAAAATATTTTTAGGCGAAAACCAGTAACAAACATTGTACAATATACACACGCAATCATGCTCATAACACAGCCACGGTTTTGCTACAAAGGAAACCACCCCTATAATACCAAGCAAAGTCTCCACTAACACACAAGCCATGCATTAGCATATGGTAATAGAAAAACTATTGGCAGCTTATGAATGCAAGAATATATTACTGAATATTAATTAAACATGAAAATTGTAATTTATTATAAATAGCATTTTACCTATACAGAATAAAAAATACACACCATCATATTTTATATAATTATGTAATTAATGAGAATTATTTGTTGCTTATCAAATTTAAATATTTTAATTTGTTAGAAAGATGTTCTCTAATATCTTAACCATAAATTTGGTTGGGACTTGGTTTGAAACTTATTATTTCTATTTTTTTTTTTTTTTCTTTTCTTTTGATT
This sequence comes from Cirrula hians, assembly GCA_001015075.1. NCBI lineage: Eukaryota > Metazoa > Arthropoda > Insecta > Diptera > Ephydridae > Cirrula > Cirrula hians. Next base: position 5,986 of record JXOS01101731.1, read on the forward strand.
TAAAATAAATTGCACACCGTACATAACCTGGTCATCACTAATTACTTAATACTCGATTGAATTCAAATGTACACTCCCATAAGAATAAGAAAGTAATAAATCGTATCAAAGCGATAAAATATTTTTCTAGTAGAAATTAATGTTGGAACAAGTTCATCTGAAACTTTATTTTATATTTTCAAATTCAAATTTCCTACAATATTTTCCAAAAATCAGCAGCGTTTACCAATTTCGTATGATAATAATGGATACATTAAAGTGTCGAACGATCTTTTCGAAAAATAGGAATCAAAAGAAGGACACAGTCAGCATTTAAATGTGATACAACAACAGTGGCAAACCACCCAGGAAAAAGGAATTAAAAACAATTTAATTCGATTTCTTTCAATAAGATCTGCATATTATTATTACGATATAATTTATTAATAATTTTCAGTATTACGATAATTGTATTAGGGAAAAATACCATTGACGTATGAGTTTGATATAGTTTGGTTTTATATGCAAATGCCTATTTTACTGCTAATTCTGTGGTTGCTTGATTGGCCAACATTTGAAAAGTGTGGAATATGTCTGAACGTAATAATTGCATTTTTTAAATGTGGTCTGTAATTATTACATTACCAAATATATACATAAAACCAATAGAATTAAAGAATAAAAAAAAACCAAATACATAACTAAAACCAATAGAATTGGTTTTTTGCATTACAAAAACTTTCTACAAGCATATGTAACCAATATTATTTAAATATATAACCAATATTATTTAAATTTTTAACTATTTATTTGATATTGTTTTTTTTCTTTTAACTCTTAACAATTTTTTTATTATTGTACATAAGTGCACTTCTGTTTTTTTGCTTGGCACAACGTACCCACAAATATATCTAGTTAGGGTTGCACAGCATTGAATCAATGATTCTCGAACCCTTTCAACATGCATTCGTGTGTATGTTGTACGTTCAGTTAATGTGCTGATATCATTGTTAAATAATATATTACCTTTTAAATGGTATTTCGTTCTTTATGTACTTTTAATTAATTAATTACTTAAAGTGAAATTTCTGATTATAATAAAAGTATATATTTTATAATAAATTATGCGTATCAATATAATCACTCTTATTGATATTATAACTTAAAGCCTTTACAAAAGGAATCTGTAACTCTCAAAAAAACAATTAGATAAAATTTATTTTATTAACAAATTGTTGAATGGTTTTAGTTTCAATATATGTATGTAGAGACGCACACACATATAGGTATATAAATATAGACGTATATATATTTGGGATATTAACCAATATTTTTTAATAAAATATATTGCAAAAAATTTGAAATAATTTAATATTTGAATTTGAAAATTTATAATCTATAATATAAATCATATAAATATTATTGCACTTTTATTTTTTTACTTTGCGTAACCTACAGACAAACAAATGTGGTAGGGATTGGATTGCAATTATTCTGTGAAAGTGTCGCAATATGTATTCGTCTGCATGTTAAACATTAAAATAGTGTAGTCAATGTACTGGTTGGTATATTTATTCGAATTATACATAATATGTAGAGGGTAAGTCAGTATTGCTTTGATTGAGCAAATATTTAGAAACACAAACCAAAATCCATAAAAATTGTTTTTCAATGAACCAATTTATTGTATTTTGATGTAGTAATGATTGGTTTCTTAACAATTTTGAAAAAATTATGGTTTAATAATTGAAGTAATATTAAATTCTATTACACAAATTGTTTATATTCCAACTAAATGATACACAATGAATTCTATATTTTGTATGCTAAAGAGAATTAAATAATTTTAAAAATTATTCGTTAGTTAATGCAAGTTTTTACAACAAAGTTCCATATGTAGTTATCAGCCGGTTGTATAGAATACAAGAGAAATATGCGAAAAATTGGGGATGTAAGAAATGCGGGCATTGATTATCATAAGCTTATGTGAAAGAACACACGAGAATGTATATATGAAGGAAATAATAATAACAAATATTATTCGATGAAAAAATAATTACATAAATCAGGGATCAATATTTCATTCATACTTTTAAGAGTATATGAATGCATTTATTTATTATGTCTACTTACTGGAACAATTGCTATTAAATATTTATATTTCACATTGTTATTGTTTTCTATCGCTAGAAACTGTCCTAACCTCAGAATGTTGGTCCAAAAGAAACAAGCAGGGTTTGTTTGGGCACCATTTTTTAGCTTAATAAACATATGGGTAGCTCAATGCCGTATCTCTTTCGACAACCTTTATGGTGAATTTGTCTTAGCTATGCTCCTTCGTTATTATCAGCTATCGGCAATATATGTAGCAGCAGTGCAAAAACTAGTAATAAATACCGAAAAAATTTTAAACGAAAAGGTCCGAATATCTGTTATTGGTATTTTTTGTCATAAAAATTTATGCATTGACTGTTGTAATATGATTTAATGATGATGATTTAATGTGGTATAAAGTATTATTCTATAACATAATAGATATATTATGTATACTAATTAAATATATGGCTTGAGCGTAACGTGATAGAAAAAAATATACAACAAAAAAACAACCAAATAGATATTGCATACTTTTATATATGTATAAACGAATTTAATTGATATTAATGTATTAGGAAGATACAAAATAAAATCCATTTAAACTAATTTTAAAAATCTTTTGCGATATCTTGATTAAAATTATATTTTTTTAAATATATAGAGACATATATAATTATGAAAGTAATTATATAATTATAATTAACCTTCAAATACGGTAAAATATGATTTAATTTAATAATTTGATTTGAATTCATAATTTTGGTTTTTTGCCGATATGGCTGTTTGAAATATAGGGCTGAATACATACTTTTTTGATAAGTTTAAATTTCAAAGTTATAAAAGAATAAAAATGCATAAAAAACTCTTTTACAAATATATTGGAAATATTAATACACCATAAATTTTGATTTCAAACCGAAGTAAAGTGCAGCATTGTAAAGCGGAAGCCGTTCTTTTAAAAGCAAATGACTGCTAAATACTCAATTCCGATCGGTTTTTACCCTGTATTTTACTTATGATATTTCTAATTTACAAGGTTGCAAATTAGAAGTATACAATATGTATATACTAAGTTTGTTTTGGTGAAATAACTGTTACATTTGGCAAAAAAATTACGTGGCTACCAGCAGTAAATTGAATTAGCAGAAAAACATCAGTATCCGCGTTTAAGTCTAAAGATATGTCTTTTATAATTACAATAACTTAGAAATACAAAACTGTATAGGCCCTTACCGAAAAGAAGCTATGCTTAAGGAAGTTTTTAGCAATAGTTAACAATAACAATGGGAAATGCAATGTTGAATTCTTAAATTAATATCTATTATTAACACTAGGAGCGATAGTTCTAGTATATATATATTCTTAAAAGTATATATGCAATATTTATTCCTGAATTATGTTATTATTTTTCCATCAAATAATATTTGTTATTATTTGCGAATACTCTAATAAAAAAGTAACGATGGTTTTGATTAAGTTCAAATAATAATATATTTCCAAATCAAATTATATACGTATATACATATGTATATTAGAATTACAGAGTTACTGATTCCTCATCTAAGGAGTTTAATTTTTATTGGCAATAACGATGATATTATTGATGTATTTATATTAAAATACAACATTTATTATGACATATATAGTTTGATAATAATCTAAATTTTAAGATAATCGTGCAGTAACTCTGAAAATTATTAATAAATTATATTGGCAACAAGAATGTGCAGATCATATTAATATACACCTAATAATATTTTATTGGGCATATAAGTAAAATATTTAGTAGACAGTTTTACGCATTTACATTGATTTGGCTTTTTGTTTTTGCTTCACAATAAAATTCATTATTGTTTGTGAACTTATTCAAAGTAATATTTGGTTTTTAATAATTAAATACAGTAAGCAATATATTTACAACTCAAATGTTATTATATATGCATTTTTGAAAAATATAAATACAACGATGTTAATAATTATGTGTGACCATGGCAAACGTGAAATGCCAAATCCTCTCCCATGAAATAAGATAAAAAATGTATTTCTTTCAGACGCTCTTTCGATTTGCCATATGTGTCCATACTGTATTATGCTGGGGTTTCCTCCGATCCAGAATTTTTTCACCGTTGNGCTGGGGTTTCCTCCGATCCAGAATTTTTTCACCGTTGACGAGCGTCCACACTATTGCCAACATTAATAAAGCAGCAATCTGCTATGCGTTTTGCTGGGATGAACCTTAATGATTGTAATGCATGCAATATATTCGACACGTTTTATGCAAGAATGCTTACACTAGTGTGTATACAAACAAAATTATTTTGTCTTTGGTCAACATTGATATTGTATTTGGAAGCTTTCCTGTGTCGTACCCACATAGTTCTGACTATGTTTCTAATGTGGTTTTGAACTATCGCTGCGATTAATTTTTTGAACCATTACGGAGATCAATAATGATGTCTCTGAGTATTGGCATATCCTGCAGTTTCCAATGATCGTAGCATAGCCAAATTGTGTTCAATACAGTTTTTTTTTT
>JXOS01101787.1:3116-13421 GCA_001015075.1 Cirrula hians
ATATATATATATATTTCGAGTACCTCCACTACATATCTTTACTCAAAATTGGGGACTCACCTCTACTGGAGCCGACAGAGTTGGTATCTTGCAATTTCGTTGTAAGGTAGATATTCACAAATATTTTGGGAGTGACCTGTATTCCACTGTCGGCCTTAGCCAACTGGTTATATTCTTTCGTGTTTTTGTTTGAACGTTCGCTATTTTGTAATTTTTTTTTTTCCAAAATCCAATGCTAGTTCGCGCTATAACGACATTGATACTGGACAAGACTTTTTTTCTTTTAGCTTTCAGGCGATTCCGAATTCCGGACGATGTGGACATATCGTTTTATAGAACACCACTTTTGCAATGCCAAGAACTTCTTGAATGACCCTCATATGGCAAAGAAAAAAAATTTTTTTTTAAGAATGACTTCAAAAATAAAAGAAATGAAAACAAAAATAAAATATCTTTTTTCGTTTCCGTTTTACGCGCTTTAAAAGAAACACCCAAAAAACACTGTGTCAAATAAAAAGGCCCCATATTATATGAAAAAGTGTTAGATTGAACTTTGAATTTGGAATCCGACAATTATTACACCTATTTGCTTAAAATTGGGCCTTTCGACTGCTTCAGACATAGGAATTGGTACTTTGCAATAAAAATTCATAATTAGGTGGGTAACCATATTATCTAAACGTGTTCCAAAATGGAAAGATTGAATATAAATCACACAGTTTTCACTTAAGTATGGTCAATGTGTCTTACAAAAATTACATAAGATGAAAATCAGATATACTACTATGTGTTCCGAAAAGAGGGTCTATTATGATCAATGTGTGTAGCATATATGGATATGATAGGATGAAACTCAGAGAGACCAAGAATACACCCATGTTGGTTTTGAGCAAATTTGGCCAGAACACGTATACTTAACGTTTTGATTGCGTGTATCTGCCTGGCAGCCTAAGTTCACCTTTGCTTTTTACTAGTTTTTGTTATATTGGTACAGTCTTCATAAATATATATGTACATACATATATATATTAAGTTTCATTCCAATCTGTCCATTCAATCTCTGCTTAGTTTAGAATGGACGTGATATAAATTTTTACATTCATCAAAGAATGCAAATCATACAAATAATAATTTCCGACTATATGTTCTATGACACATTCATAGAGTGAAACAAGATCGATGGAAAAGTCGGTCAAAACCGCCCACAAAATACCAATCTGTCATTCAATCTCCAAATGCACCAAAATATTACAAGAATACAAAATTTCAGTTACTTCTGATGAATCAACCTGTATTTTCACATTTAAATAAAAAAAGGGATAAAACGTCAATGAGTGGTATCCAAAATTATAGACGGATTTCGGTCTTATCATAGAAAAATAAGTCAATAATATAAAAACATCTAAGTCAAAAATTTCAATAGCAATTTCAATTTCATGCATATTGCTAAAAATGTTTAAAGATTCTATTTAAATAATTACTGAATGAATGTCGGGTTTGACCTACTCAATATGGAAGGCTTTAAAGTTTCAAATGGATTTCTTCAAGGATCAGAAGCGGAGAAAATTTATTAACGAGTGTTGAAAATGTATAAGGACTCTTCCCTTCGATTATAACAGTAGAAATATGGGTTGCTGAATTTGAACGTTGTCGTACAAACCTTGGTGCTTTGATTCATTACTATGAATGAAACTTGTGTCTATCACCATTAAGCTAAATGAAAAAAGGGATAAAGATTGGTGTAACCCTTGTTCTATGGTTCCGCATCGAGTTCGTGCCCAGGAATCTGCCAAAAAGTTGTCAGAGTTTTTTCTGAATATAATTGTAACCTTTTAGACCAAATGTAAACAATAAATCGTGAAAACACAGCAATACTTTTTTATCAGGACATTGCCCCGTGTCACAAGAGCATTGATGAGTTCATAACAACTGGGTTATAGTATTTTGCAGATTGTCACTTTAGTGGTGGAATTCATAATGCATTCAGGGAGGCATTCAATAATATTGTGTTTTTCTTATTTAAAGGCAAATCTTACTGAGCAGCCTGATATGCTGCAGGTTCAGCAATTTACTTGTGGTAGCCATAAGCAGCAGGCATTCTATTGTTTGGGTCAATACGTTTGTAAGACGCAAAATTTGAGATCAGAGCCCTATCAAAATGTTTATCGATATACTCAATTGAATTAAATTTCTGAGTGTGGTAAATTTTGTTTGAAAGTAACATTTCGAACCACAAAGGTGAGGTGCAAAATCTATTAATGATTATTTACGATTGAAACAGAAAACATCATAATAATTTTTTAACTCCATTAATACAGCTAAATAATAAAAAAAGTCCAGCCACGGAGAAAGAGATTAAATGAACTTGAAAAAAATACAAGTAATTGCTAACTAGGAGAAAGGATACAGTAGAAGAGAAATGGCGCGAAAACAAAACAGGACCCACAGACGCAACCCAAATTTTTTAAAAGAAATCCTAGTGCTTATGGATCTAAGACGTACCCAGAAAGAAGTACAAATATTGTCTCACCAATATCACCCACGAATTATACAAAATGCATGCGAACCACTAAGAAATTTAAGAGGCTTGAAAGCCGTTGTGGAAAAGAATGTAAATCGCACCACCGTTTGGCTGTCATTAAAGAGGTAAATTTGAAATGATCGGAAGAGATGCCTTCATACTATAACAGCTGAACACAGACGTCCCGCGTAGATTTTAGTCGGAAAAGTATGAACACAACTGGTCTGCGGTTAGCCTCACAAAATAATTAACCAATTTATTCTTATTGTAAACATAAAATTTGTTGGTCATTTATTTCTATAAACGGAAATCTAATTAAGATGGACCTGATGCATTCGGCGTTAAAGAGATGAGCTGAGGAAACAACTATAACTATGTTCCCAACACAATGGTGACAATATTATGGTTTCGAAAAAATTTTCTACACCGAGTGGTTTGAATAAGCAGTTTGTATTGACAGGATTGAAAAGAACAGATTATCTTCGAGTCTTGCCAGACAATCTGGTCCCTGGGAGACAATATCCATATTTGGGTCTAAAAAAATCTCATTCGTGACCTGGCCACCAGGTTCACCAGATCTCGGTCACATGGATAACGTCTGGGATACCTTAGTACGCAAGGTGTTTAAAGAAAATTGACAATTCAGTACAGTTCAAGAGTTCAAAATACAATTGAATTGTCGTGCATGCAAGCTGCGACCAAAAATTTTAAAATAGAATTTTTAGAATCATTTCGAAAAATGGAAATGAAATTAGACATTTTCCTTTGAAACATTTTCATTATAATTGCGAAACAGACTAATCCAGAAGTAATTGCAAATGCAAAGTATCGTTCACTGTACAAAACCAAAAGTCTCTGAGAATTTTTTCTTTATCAAATCAAGTATTTCAATAGACCATAACAATAAAAAATTTACCGCTATAGAAATAAAACAAATATACTGGTGGAATTATAAATATGATTTGAAAATCTTCAGATGCTATCATATTCTTGTGAATATTAAAATCTACAACAACCCTAAGTCCCAAATTATTAAGAGAGAGTTGTACTCATGGAACCATATATTGTAATCAAATCTTAAAGAAATTCAATTCAATCTGAAGCCCATGCTTACGGATATATGTCCTTAATGGCTGAGAGAGCGCTATTCATAAATAAAAGAAATATTTGAAAGCCATTTTGCCTGCGGGTCCTCCATAAAATGGCGTTAAGCAAATTAACAGAAAACTCGAGAATACACTGGGAGCAGCTTTGCCACGAGAATACCGTGCTACCGCAATGATGCGTGCATCGTTCAGCGCCGTATTAAAGGAGTGCACCGCTGCGGCAACTGCGTTGCATTAATTAATGAGCTTCACCCACAGCGAACAGTTGTTGCAAAGTATGCATGTGCTGCCGTGCCACGATACGTTATGTGTAGCGCAACGCCTGCGCGAAAATTGCGTTGCAAATGTAAGGAATAGAATCAAATAGAATATTTTCATTAAAGAAAATTAATGATCTCATATGAAATTCCGGGAAACGGCATGTGTGTATATAATTAATTTTGAATCCGTAATGTGGGTGTTGGAATGTTTTAATATGTAATTGCTTTTCATGCGTCTCTGTGCTTGCCATAATTCTTTTTATACCCATCAGTCATAGATTGATAATAATAAAAAAAAACAATTTAGCGATATCCGCCAGTCCGTCCGATTGTGACTTCAATAACTTGATTTGTTTTATACATAGAGTAATGAAATTTAGTTTCTGAACATATTTTGTAATTAAGGACAAGTTCGGGAACGGGCACAATCGGTCTATCCTCGGGTTCCTTACTCCATATTTCACGCACATTACCATTCAAGCATTAACGAATTTAATTGCATGATTGTAAAATTTGTTATACCATAATTTATTATCATTGCTATAACATTATAAAAAATCGTGCTAAAATTCTAGGTACCTCACATGAAAGGTTTACTCCCGATTTGATCAATTAACTTAAGGGAGTCAAATTACCCCTTCCGTCATCGGACGTTACAGAAACTTAATATTTCTACAAAATGTTGATGATGCTGTAAAGCGACTCACTGATGGGTATCATGTAGTCAGGTTTGGCCGAATGTTACATCTATCTTGTTCAAATTCAATTTTTGTCGCTTCGCACTTGTATAATTGTGTAAACAAACCAACGTGAGAGACCAAAAGGAGCGGGTGGGATCCAACAGTCGTTTGTTCACTGTGTCTTTCTTTTTTTGCTGAAGAATACTGTAAAGGCATTTGATAGTCGCCTGCGGTTGCCTACTGCCATACTATTCCTTGGACAAAAAGTAGAATCCCATGACTATCTGAACGCTGCCGGCTAAGGATGGCAAGTCTACACGCGCAACAATGTAAATTTGCATTTGCACGAAATTTGCTTTCAAATTTTTATTCGGGAATTCTTGAAAACTATACACAATCATATTTATAAAGAGTTAGAAACTCAAACAGAACTAACAACTTTGCTATAATCCTTGCATCTAGTCATGATTTTAATTGGTAAAAAGTCCCGCTATATTGTCATTGACTGATTCAACATATTGTTTTACTAAATGCAGACAGTACATTCTTCGTAGTGACCCTTGTAGCACCATGAATCAATTTTTATGCACATCGCCAGTGAAATTGGCAAAATGTATCTTAATGTTAACGGCACGTTTGTCGTTCCCAGAATGAGTGATCGTAGACCTACCAAATATAGACCGATATGTTCATCAATTGAGCAAGAATTACGAAATTCGGCATACACATTGAAGAGAAACAGCTTTTTACTCAAAATTCAACCCTTAACTCTGCTGGAGCTGTAGGTGTTGGTGTCTTACAATGCAGTTTCGTTATGAGATGGATATTCATAACACTTAAGTGTGCTCTAAAAATAGTCCTGATTGAATAAAAATCAGAGATACCTCGAGTACACCTATATGGGCGTATAAAGACTTTAATGCAGTATTATGCACAGTCATCATTTAAATTTTATAAAATTTCAGAATTGAGTGAACATAAATATACTTAGTGAGTGTACCGAAAATGAGCAAGATTGGATGGAATTCAGAGGTACCTCCACTACCCCTATATGGTCCCAATAGAGGTTTAAATGCAGAATAAACTACAGTTAATAAACAAGATTGGTGGAAATTCAGCACCTCCACTACACTTTTGTGATCCTAAAAGGGGGTTTAAAGCTAATTTGGCTTGAAAAATTAATGAAATTCAACGAATTATTCAATTACCATAATTAGGATTGATGTGTGTACCGAAAATGAACAAGACTGGATGCAAATTAGAGTTACTTCCAGTGTAGTTATTTGGTCCGAACAGAATAAGTATGCCAAATTTGAGTTATCATAAGTATGATGAATGTGTGAACCAAAAATGCACATGATTGGATAAAGCTCAGAGATAACTCTAATATACCAGAAAAAGGGCTAAGAGCAAATTTGAACAGAACAATAAATATTTTGGGAGCGACGTGTATCTCACTGGCCTTAGCCAACAGTTACTTTCTTACTTGTTTTAATTATTCTATTTTATGTAAATTTCAACGACATTCTGGTACGAAACATACCAGCATAGCCGATGTCGTGCCTTTGTCGGTGCTTAGCAAGTGACCTCTTTGGAATTGAGAACGTCGGTGACAAGCAGCCGCGAACGCCGCGATATTAATGAACAGAAATAAAGATGTCTGAACCTTGGTATAGCGCACCTTGCCAAATAAAACAGCTAAAGAGTAAACCAAAAAAATAGTTAGTTAAGAAAAGTTATTGTCGCCATGTTGTTAGAGTTTCTAATGCATAAACTCTATTTTTGTCAATGTATATATTGTGGACTGGGCTCCAGAGTACGGAATTATATTCTCATATCGATCCTATTAGAAACGTAAATAGTAACTTAGTATGAGTCATTATATTTTGTGGCCCACCATTTTATCAACACGAAGAAACTTTAAGCATTTTAAAATTTAAATTAAAATGGTCAATATAGCACAGCTTAGACTCTCAACCTTTATTCCAAGGTCTTTTAATAAATTGACAGTGTTCACTGCATAGTTCGCTATTAAATAAGTATTTACATCTAGTAATCGAAGTTATTTTAAATTTGAAGTAAAAAAGAGACAGATTGTTAGAATTGCACGAATTATTAGACGACTTTGCAATTGATCAGTTGAAGTTGGTTGATTAAGGGAAATGGACAACTTAACAGCGTACGCGTGCATCGAAATACTGTAGTAGAGCATTTCAGGCGGAAGGTCAGTAATAAATAGGTTTATTAATAATGAACCAAATTCGCTACATTGTGGTATTCCAAATGGGACATGCATTCTGCTAGACGATACTTAACCATTGATCTTTGCATATTAAGCTGCTGATGAAGAGCTCTCGATTGATTTGTAATCCTTCAACTCTTAAAATGATTAAATCTGTTTAAATCACATCCGTTTGAATTCGAGTTGCAAAGAATCGTATTATGAGCTTTGATAAAAATAATAATGTAATTTCAAAATTAAATTGTATAAAACTGAGAAAATGAAAAATAAAAAATAAAAAAAAAAATCAGTTAGTTGATACTTAAAAAAATAAATTCAAAGGTAAAATTGGTTTTCACTTAATATTTTATGTTCAGAATTTAAAGCCCTTTTTTAAAATTCGAGTGTAATTCAAAATTTTCAATGATGTTCAAAGATTACGAATATTTGGTATATATTCTTCACAAAGATTTTTGGTAATTTGGAAATAACATATACCTTATGTTCGTATGGTCATTCATTCATTTTAGGTACTGTAATTGTTTCTCGAAACAAAAGATCGTACACAATAAAATGTTCACAATAGTGCAGAAATAAGTTACAATAGTATTTTTGCATGACAGGATTCACAATACTACGCATGCTGATCGATTCGAATTCGTAATACCATTCCATCGATTATTCGTACACATCACATGTTGATTTGTCAATGGTCGATTCAAACTAGGAATAGGGCCATTAATAACCCTTTAGATTGCAAATAGTTTAACTTTATTAACATGCACGTTCCTATTTTTATTGTTGTATTGAAACTCCAATTGACCAGTTGCTTGCTGGAGTATATGAAAATATGTTTCATTTGGCCATATTATAGCTTTATGTGAAAGCCTTCCAAAGGTTTGTTGTCAATCTCAACAAAGTTAAATGCTAATGAATGTAGGGATATGAAAAGCATTGAGTGTCCTCAAAAAAATTGAACTTTACGAAAGTAACTCCCCTTTCAAATACCGATTGGTAGTGTGTGCCATTTCATACATCTTCATTTCCCAAATGAAGTGTTAAAACCCCGATATCTTGCAGCTATATTTTTCGACATTAACCTTAGAAAGAACTTATCTAAATTACTGCATGGCAAAATTTGTTCGCTCAATAATCCATTAATACTACTTTTTAAACGACAATTTCAATCCTCTCAATAGCTACAACAGTAGTTGCCCAAGCTTGTGTTCGAATACTCGTTTCAGTTTGTTACATGGGCTCAAATCGGTCATGCTACAAACTACTCTGTTTGGAATTTGCTAAGCTGGCAAGGTCGTCTTTCAAAGGCAATCATCCGTACGAGCTTTAAAAAGTGTTATTGCTGGTAGTTATTATTTAGTTGCTATTTTAAAGGCAATTATTTAATTGACAATAATTGAATTTATATTTTTATTTACTCATTATTTAAATAATTATTTCAAAAATGTATGAAAATGTAATGCTTAATGCATTTTGTGTTATTGACACAAATAACTATTGAATTGCATGCTTTTTGTGTTGACGTTGACTGTTGTTGTTGGTATTTTTCTTTCCATGAGCTTAACCGTTTAAACGCAACCAAGCACCGACACTGGCCGTAGCGGATGCTTTTTTAATGCTTCTCTTCTTAAATTTTTTTATTATTTCGTAAGTATTTATTTATGATCATCTAAAATAATTCGAGGGAACGTATGGAATGATTTTCCAAAATCCATAAGTCGATACTAGGGGTTTGTCCGAAATCTATGAAATAGCCAAGCTTTTCATTGTATTACCCTGAAATTTGGTATGTGACTATGAGTCACCACGTCATCGTAAAATTTGATCAAAATCGGTCAACAATTTCGGGTACCTGCATTGAACGTGTACTCCCCATTTCACGGAAATAAGTATGATAGCCATGCGTTTCATTGAATTCTACTGAATTCATAGGTTTCATAGCTATGACATAATGAAATAGTGCAGTCCCGATTTCACGGAAATCAGTAAAATAGCCAGGCGTTTCATTGCATTCCAAATTATTGAATTTAAACGACAGAGTCACAAGACGATGGCCGACTATTATATATTTATTGTTTTTTTGTTTTTGTTTTTGTCGGAATTTCTTAAGATACCCTCCAGATATGAGCGTTATTGGTTCAGTATTTCTAAATTAATATTTCAGTAAAGAGAACATATTGAGGTAGGTTTGCCATACTTGGTCGCCAACTTAAATGGAAAAATCATAAATATAGTTTCGACGTTGGTCCTGTTTCGGAAATTACGAAAAATACATTGATGCAGTTAAGGAATTAAGATGATAATAGTATAATCCATAAATGCGCGAGTTCAGATAAAGTTCAGTATGGCCTTTAATTCTAAGTATGGTACATGAACATATAAATGTCTATAAAATCTAAATCAACTTAAGTTATTAAAATGAATTCGGCGAAAAGAATTTGGAAGTTGCCGTTATAAGCCAAATATTCGCAAATAGTGTTTTATTGCAATTAACCTACAAACATCATCAAATGTCAATTTCGTCAATTCAAAAAAGCCATATAGGATTCAAAGATGAGCGTAATGAAATTATAGTGAGCAGTACCCCAAGGATAATTATCGGGTGAATATTATGGGTGTCTGGTTAAAAAATTGGGTATTTATGTCAAGTTTTGTAATCGAGATATTGATATTCGGAAATAAACAAGTAGTTTAAATTAAAAAATAGATTAAGTTCAAATTATGAATTTAAGAAGATGGAGATGACGGGAAAACAATCTGCTCGATAGTACCTATGCCGACTATTATATTTTTAGTTGTTAATTTCTTTATATTAGGAGTTGCGTATCTCTCTGGGAAACCTGGAATCGTTAACTGATTCCGCATTATACAACATGATGTATAGCAATATATTGCACAACTTTGTGAGTATAAATAACACATTGTCTGTGTGACGTATCTAATTGCGTCTAATTTAGGTTACATTGGTGCTATAGAGCAGACACGCCTTCGACCTTAGGTCTCACGCTAGTAATCAAAATACAGCACAATTTAAAGGTAAATGTATGTCATAATCAAATTTAACTATTTAAATTACATTGGAAATTAGATTGAAAATTACAACTTAACAACTTAATCTGTTTTTTTATATATATATTTTTTTTTTTTTTTTATAGATAGAAATATAAAAATAAAATGAAAGGCACATGAGGAGCACAAGTTTTTGTTTACAAACAAATTGTTTTCAGGTCACATTTGTTTACGTGCAAATGTAGGTCATTGCAAATTGTAAACACGAATCAACGTTACTGACAACAATACAAACACATACAAACATAACAACAAAAAATAATAATAATAATAGCGACACAAAGAAAAAACTACGTAAAAACACAACGGCAATACACAAAAAAATAACAAAAAAAAACAATTGCTAATAATTTTTTATTTTAAATTTTTTTTTTTATTTTATTTTATTTTATTTATTTTTTTTTTTTTGCAAAAAAAGAGGAAAACAAAT
>JXOS01101787.1:13441-30542 GCA_001015075.1 Cirrula hians
ATTTATTTTTTTTTTTTTTCAAAAAAAGAGGAAAACAAATACACAAAAAGTTAAAAGCAAACCAAGACACAAATCATGAAAAAATTTACAAATATGCACTTCAAAATACAATTAAAAACAAAAGCAATATTAACGAATTTGCTGTTTTGTTGTTGCTGATCATATATATTATTATTATTATAATTGTTATTATTATTATTATGATTATTATTATAATTATTATTAATATGGTTATTGTTCTCTATTGCTATAAACTGCGTTAACCTCAGGATTGTTGTTCCTATTTTTCAAATCGAATTTAAATCGAACATTTAATAATTAAATTGCAAACTACAGAAAATATTGTGGATTGAAAAGTTTGAAATCCAATAAGAATAACTATGAGAAAAAAATAACGGTAACATAGGCGTACGGTTCGATGGGCACCACTCCATCTCATCAGTATGCTTTGACCAGGACTCGAACTCCTGCTCTGCAATCGCAGAGTTATTCTTGTTGGATATCTAACATTTCAATACCCAATTTTTCTCTTACTTGCTATTTACTTATTTAATTGTTTTAATTCTATTTGAAAATTCTATTTGAAAAATATAGGAAATAGGAAAATTGTCAACGAAAATGGGACATAGGAAAAAGTAAAGGAGCAACGCGAATCACCTTTTGTGCATTGAGCTAGTTCCGGATGGGCTGTTTCGCCAATTTGTTCTTACCCCTTAAGGTGAACTTTTTGATATAAAGAAAATATTTCAGGCAATGCTTATGAAACCCAGATTGAATCGAGCAGTACAGAGCGCAACTCTTATTTTTATACTCTTCATCGAAGGGATAATATTTAGTTTGCTTCATAATCAAATCAAAAGCGTGTATTGAGAACCATTGAAATGGATAAAAATAATGAATAGGACATGATTCTGGCGAGAATGATCAAGCGCAATTGAGTTTTACGTAAACAAGGGCTACTTTTTATATTTCGGGAAAAGTAAATAACAACAAACATTCTTAAATTTAAACAGTTTTATTGATTTTCAAAATATTCCCCTTGATTACCAATAAACTTACGTATTCGTTTAAACCATTTGTTTTAGCAGCAAATCGTTTGCCATGCAGTTTACCTTTGATACTCGGAAAAAAGTGGAAGTGAATGGAAATTGTTTCACAATCATAAAAATTCACCCGCAATATCCCTAATCCATCGATTTTCACGGCTTCAAGAAAAATGACTTAAAACGTATACGTGAATACAAGTTTTAGCGTATAAGTGCATTTTTCTTTGCATACAGCAATTGCAAAACTCCATCATTTTTGAAATAGTGATTGCAATAGTGCTGCTTTAACGACTCTCGCGCTGGTTTAATTTTTGCCAGTAAATTCAAGTGCCATTGTGTGCTAAATCAGGACTGTACGGAGGATGAGCCATGGATGTATTGAAATTACACAAGTTTCACGAGATGTGTGAAAGCTCGCATTGTCATCAGGGAGAATGAATTGTCTTTGGTGATTGGTTTTGGAATTTCACGTCAAACTTCCAGCATTTGAATGGTCGTGTGCCACTCAGAATTGACCGTCTGACGTTGCTCAAACTGAACAATTTCCACATGAGCCATTCGGCCGCAGAAACGTTCATTTGTCTGGTTGTGGAAAAACCACACGCTCAATGCCTATTTTGTTTTCGGCCAAAACATAGATCGATGATTCGTCTTTATTCACGACTTAATGCAAATCTTTTGCAGCACCACAGTACAACATTTTAATAATTTTTTTGGGTCTATCTACGCGAGCTTTTATCTCACAATATATCTCATGAGAATCTCGCATTAATAGTGCACGCACAACAACCGATTATGGACGACCTTCATGGAACAGCTCCATTCTTGTTGAAATATCGTCGTATGCTGTGTAAATAATCCAACTTCTCTTGAAATTTCAGTTTTTTGGTCAAATTGATTTTCTTTACTCAGTGTTAACAAAAAAACGAATACTACAACAGAACAGCCTTATAGAATTAAGCTACTTTTATAATTCCGTTTAGTCTAACACTCAAAATGTGCACTTTTTTAAAAAACTAATAGGTTACAAATAGATTGCGAACCCAACAAAACGTATACTTTCAACCACAACTTTCAATATTCCAAACACTATAACAGGTGTTCATCTGTAATTGATGCATTAAAAATTATATATTGAATATCTGCCTTTGCCCCATAAAGAGGATTAGTACCAACCTCATAGGTGCATATTACATTTGCAGCTCCTCAAGACAAGAGTTATTGGTATACAAAGACTGCGATGAATTGGAAAATTTCAGGTTCGGAGTGGTTAAGAACTTCCTACAAAATGGCACGATCTTAAAAGTTCAGAACAATATCAGCCTGGAAGTCAAACATTGGCATACTCGTACAATCAGGACTTTCTTTGGGCTCAGAAAGTAATTAAGGAACAGAGCTCTCTCTCGGAAAATTTCAGCAAGCCAATTCGAGTTGCTCATAAAAGCCGTACTGCTGTACGGCGCTGAAAGATGATCGCTATTTATATTCCGTCTTCAGATTGCATAGGGTGTTTGGAGAGCAAAATTTTACGAAGTATATAGGTTACTTACTGCGACACGTGCTGTATGGAATTGGCCGCGATGTTGGCGTATACCAAATTAATATTCAACGGTTATATTGTCTATGTCATATCATATGGATGGATGAGTTGAAATCAGCTATTCAGCTGTTTGAATCCAATGTAATACAAGTGAAAACACCTAACGTCAATAACACGAGCAGTAGTACTCAATGCAGCTGTTAGAATAAGCTCAGGATATTCCACCATGTTTGAGAATTTAACCCCTTTGACAAGCTGAAGTCTAAGATATGCACAAAAGGGAACCCTGAGATAAATAGTTGCTCTTAACATTTGTTGTCGGATAATACGGAATATGTTCTGAAAAACAGTAGCCAATTATAGTGAATTAACATTATGCTTTCAGCTCATGGTTACTTCTACGCCTTTCTAACATGGGAAAAACCATGGCACCTTACTATTTACAAAATCAATAAGCTTGATGAGGGCTATAATTTTTTGGTATGTACCTACTTTAATCTAAACGTAATCTGAAGTCATAAGCGAATTAATTGCCAATATTTCTATGTAAGCTGTAAGTGATATATCACAGGATAGGTGCTAAGATAGCACCTTCAGGTATACTCGACAAATTACTCAACTCTACGACCTGAAAAAAAATCATTTATAATAAGCACCAACATCTTTTTTACATACATGTTGAACGTTACGGCAGCGTCTTTATCCATCGACGGCAACAGCTGTTATTAAATCAAATTGTTTTGCCCTATTAGTCCTTTTTTTGGAAATTATTTTTTTAAAAATCTATGCTCCGTCTGGCTGTTTCCGCGCATATTTTTGATTTCTTGTCCCTACCAAAAATAAGGTTTTCGTTTCCCGTTGACTTTCTTTCTACGTCGGAATATGGAGACATCACACACACTGACTGTCTATCTGTCACTGCTGTTTGCTTCTGCATCACCCGATCTAAGCCCACCCGAGTACAAAAGGTTCTTAAAAACTGTTTGGTTCTTTTCTTGTCTAAAATAAAAATTTTTAGCTATCATTTATGTATAAGTGCGTAACGTGTGTTCNTTCTTAAATAAAAATTTTTAGCGATCATTTATGTATAAGTGCGTAACGTGTGTTCTTTGGGTCTGAGAGCATTGCCTTCGTCGATAGTATTTCATCTCTTATACCTTTCAATGCCTTCTTGGCTACTGCTTTTTAAGATAATGAATGCAAATACTGTTTAGATAAATTGTTTTCAATGAAAAGAAGAAAAAACGGCATTTGCACTACTAATACTTTTGAAATATAACGCATTCGCCCTGTCCGCCAATTGTTGACCCAAGGAAGTTACGCATAATTTGATCTCTTCAAAAAAAAAAGTTGTCTATAACTTTTGCTTTGTTAATGCAAAATTGATATGCTTTTGTTTTCCTATACACGTCGCCAATGAAATTAGCAAAGTGTATATAAGTTTTGAGGGCATGTTCGTAACACCCACAACGTGTGAGGCCTATCAAAATATACACCGATATGATCAGCATCACCTTACGAATTGATCTAGCCATTTCCGTCCATCCGCCCGTAGGCAAAAACTAGAAAGAAGCGATAGATCGAAGTTTGAATTTGGTTAAGATCCCACCAAAATACTGGAGGTACCCGCAGCACACCTCATTACTCAAAATTGGGGCCTTAACTGTACTGGCGCCGTAAGAGACCATATGGTCTCGATAGAGGTTTTAGCGTAGAATTACCCACTGTTATAATTTATATTTTATCAAATTTCTGAATTGATTGAATTTTAATATATTAAATAAGTGTACCATAAATTAGCAAGATTGGATGAAGTTCAGAGGCACGCCCAATATACATATATGGTCCCAATAGAGAATTTTCACCAAAGTTAGCTTGAAAAATTAATCAAATTCTAAACAATTTTAGTATTGAGTTAATATTATTATTATCAATGTGTATATCAAAAGTAAGCAAGGTTGAATATCAATCAGTGGTTCTTCCTTCCAGTATACTTATGTGATTCGAAAAGAGGATTAAAGGCTAATTCGGTGAGAAATATTAATAAAATTCAAGGAAATTGTTTATTGAATTACAATAATTGTCATCAATATATTTCCACCAAAAATTAACATGTTTGGCTAAAACTCAAATATACCTCCAATATACCTATGTCATTCCAAATGATAGTTTTGAGCACATTTTTACAGAACAAGTATTCTGAACATTTTCAAACTGACGTGTATTCCACTGGCGGCCTAAGCCGACTGTAACTTTCATACTTGATTTTATTTTATTATAAGAACATTACCAAAACGAAAAATAGGTTTTTTTATTTTCACTTGTTATTAGACTTTAACAAAAGTCGACAAGGTGCTTCTTAGCTCTTCGCCGCCAGGACTAGAATGCCGCTTATATGGTCCTTCGCATGTCTTATGCAGATTGCATTGAGGTCGTCTACTATTAATTCTGCGTACTGCATACCAAAATATAACTATCGGATATTCTTTCAATGATTCAGAGATGATGAGGAAGGGCTAACCAATCAAAAACCAAACGGTATTCGCATATTGTACTCAAATAAACTTATTATATTTGAAACAAATTGCTCCATAAATGCTGCTTCCACAAATTTTAAATTAAAATATAGTTAAAGTTCATAGCGTGGATTTCTGTGAATTCATGAAAAATTGGCCGACGCCAAGATCGCAGATCCCAGTTATAGTGTGAGCCTCAAACTTCATAATTGTCTTAAAGCATTTGCAGATAAATAAATTATTTTGTACCACTAAATTATATTATTGAAAAATATCTATATGTTAAACTAAAAATAAGAACATCCGACTGCATTCAACCTTACTATAAAAAATGTAAAAAAAATTCGTAAATATTGCACCCCAACATAGGATTCAATTTTTCAAACATGAAATTAAAATATTTTAACTTTTTCCTTTTTCCCGAAATATTGACCCAATGACCTTGCCGTGGCTTGTGGTCCATTCCAGTAGTCTTTCGATCAATGCATGGTTCAAATTTACAATTTGTTGTCGGTAGCGACAACAAACAAAACAAACCTTTCTGGTCCCATCAGATATACATAATTGTTTCGAAGTTGATGGGTGTCCCGGATTTATGCATGATTTTTTCATTTAGGATTTTGAAAATAAATCGATTTTTTATCGCCAATTACAATATGACTACAACATTTCACATGGGCATTTTCTACCTTTCTGTTTGTTTCTGATGCACAGTGTGATGCTGCTGATCATATCGGTTTATCCACTCGTTCTGAGTATTAGAAACCTATGATCAAAAGTAATATACACTTTGCAAATTTCATTGGCGTGAAGTATTAATGAAAGCGTATCAATTCATGCCTAGTAGCGATGCCAGCTTTTCTTAGACGCTATTTAAGCAAACATTTTCCAGAAATGCCTGAATTACTCTGAATATCGGAACACTATTTTCATACCCGTTTCGTAATTGTTAAGATTTTATCCATTTCTACTTTTTAAGTAAAGGCAATTGGCATATTTTTTTATCACCATCATCTCAATCAAGCAAGACACCTGTAAAGTTCCTCAAAATGCTTTCACTTTGCAGCTGATGATTATTACTGTTAACTTAGTAGCAAATGCCAAATCATTTATTTCATTTTATGTTTTATTATAAATTTATTTATTGCGAAATCATGGATGCTCGGGACTAGAATTGCGTTTTTTCAAAAAATTTTAAACAAATAATTTGAAAGGATTTTTTTTTTTTTAAATACGAATTAAATCCAAAAAATAAGGCAGAAAGGACAACAAAGCAATAGTGAATAAAATTTTTTTAAAATGCCGAAAATTTCAGAAGGAACTGTTGAAAATGAGCGCAACATACTACGGCTTCAATATTTACAGAAAAAATGTGAGAAATTAGATCGGGCGTTGGTAAGACTTTTCAAACGGGAAAAGGAACGACCATACGAACAACGAAATTTCCAGCTAATAGGCGACTTAACCCGTCAATCGGCATGTTTAATGACTGTGAAGATACAGCTACAGGAAATTGAGTGGAAATTGCGATCTCTTAATGAAGCCTGTGAATCAGGTAGGTTGTAATTGCACAGCTTTTGAGCCTTTTTAATTTATTATTTTTTATTCAGGCAAACGCGAACTGGAGTCCTTATCGAAAAACACATGAAGTGAGCGGTTTTATATTGCAACAGAAAAATTAAAATTTAAAACAATCCACTTTATAACTTTTTTTTATTCTTACGTACAACAAAAAGTCCTTTCATTGCTTTAACTTGGTCATCATATACAGGAAAATGAAGTATTTAAAATACTTCGGTTAAGACTTTGGAATCAAATAAACTAAAATTATTCAAAATTAATTTAATAATTTTCTCGTATGAATTCAAAATCAGTCGGGCTGGTTTTCTCATAAATGAAATTTATGCGAGTTTACTCACATGTAAACTAAGAATGGTTTGAAGGCTGCAGAGGACAATAAGGACATTTGCAAAAGATCTGTGAGAATGTCCACGAAAATACATATATGTATTAACTCTCATAATCCTGTTTTCTTCGTGTACTGTTGAGCAAATCTATTGTTCTTTTCGAATGTCCTTGTTCAATCTTAACCCTTAGTTGCTAATAGTGATAAGTGCCATTTCAGAATAAGAAAATGGAAGAAAGTGATACTTAGATTTCTAAAAATGAAAAACAAATTCTGGATTATCGAAAGGAATAAATAAAAAAAGCAAAAGAAAGGTCTTGAAATAAAGCCATACGTGGATTCAATTTTTATTCACAAAGTTTATACTAGTTTTGGTCATAAACTTGTAACGCTTAAAACGAATGATCGCAAAGCCACCAAAATATGTAGATATGGTCAGCAACATCAGAGGAATTGGTCTCGACATGCTCGTCTGTCTGCCCGTAAAAGAAATGAAAGAAGAAACGCATGAACAACCAGTTTTCCACACATTCTATGAAAAATGTTAGATCGAAGTTTGAATTTCGTTAAGAAGTTGGGTAACGATATCATCTTAGAACTTTGCGGAGATGACTGATTGGCAGTTAAAAGGTACATACGGAATACCACCGTGGTGCCAATAGAAGCTTGTAAGACAGTTTAAACAAAATTGCATTAAACCCGCTTTTCGGACCATATAGGTGTACTGCAGAGTCCCTCTGAAATTCGACCAATCTTGTTCATTTTTGGTACAATTATTGAAAATATTTATGTTCACGGAAATCATAAATTTTATAAAATGGATATATCTTTGGGCCATTCTCCACTAAAACCTGTATTAGGACCATACAGGAGTAATGGAGGTACTTCCGATTTTTAACCAATCACGACCATTTTGGAACAATAAGATGTTATGAATATCCCGGTAACAACAAAATTGTATTGCAAAATACCAAAAAAAAACATAATTAAATGAGATAGAAGACAATTTGAAATCGACTACATAAAGCCCATCACTCATTTTAATAGTTTATTTGTATGGCTTATAAATTAGCACGCAGGTCATTATATTCATTTAACCATAATTCGGGATGAGATGCCTACCAACCCGCTGTTATGGACTGATTTCAATAAAAATGCAGAATGTCATGGCACTTCAGCGAAATCAAGGGTAAAGCTTCTATGGTAGGCACACGTAATTATTGACCGATTTCACCCTAACTGCCGAATTTTATGGCACCAGCAGATGCATACTAACTTTAAATAACGTACGATGAAACACTATTTGTCTATGTTTAGTTCAGTGATATCGAATATTCACAAGAAGTATCCGAAGGTATTGACTTGTTTTGTTCAAAATGTTATAAAGTTATGGCTATGATCCTAAAATGCTTCGATACACGTGATATTGAAAATATTTGAGCAATGAGAGGAACTTGGCGATACAGACAGATTTTGTCCATTCCGAAACTTGACCTGGCTTTATGAAAAATTGGGAGACCGAGATTCATTATTCTACCCTACAAATTATGAACGAAAATCGTCATTTAGCATTTTGTTTCGATTCTATGAATATGTTTCCAAGAAACATCTAGTTGCAAACGAAACTGTGAAACTGTAAAAATTATTTGAACATGAACACATATTTAGTTTGCTTGAAATTGAGAATCAAAAACGATTTTAAGGTCATTGCATTTTGAACTCTTAGAGTAATCAGAAATAGCTTGACGTTAATATGGCCAAGGAATTTTAAAATCTGCATTGCTAAATAAAAAGATCATTCGGGAATTTCATATGGCAATAATCCATAAACTCAGCTTGATTGGAAACTCAGAACAAGTACGCTTCAATCAGTTTAAGGACAAAACACTTCAATTTTTCTTAGTGATTAGCTAATTTAGACATTATCTATGCTTTTCATCTGAATAAATTGTTTCCACAAAAATCAAGTAGAGCATATTAGGATTTTCTACACCTGACCATTTTAAGCTTTCAAGTTTTTGTATATTTCCACAACTACATGACGTAAACTGCTACAGACTGGAAACAAAAAAAAATTCTTATACAAGGTCTAATGGAACAACAAGCCATTTTCATAAAATCATGCAACAGTTTTATTGGATTTATTTATTGCATTAATAATATTTATTAACTTAATTATGAAGTTTTGTTGAATTTAACTTTTATAAGGCCGTCTAGTTGCTCTACACAGGTAATGTGGTATTCTGTACTCTTATATCCCTTCACTTATCCCCTGTTTCATCGTTTTAGACTTTTCAATAATATTTATTAAATCGGTTTTATTTTTTATACAGCTGAATATACAGTTGATTTTCATAAAATCACGCCCATTTTCAAGAAAATACAGAGATGGATTTAATATAACTAATTTAGGAATTGTTTTGCAGAATATCAATTTTAATTCTGCAAGGCCCCAATTCAGAGGGCCGATTATGAAATGAGTGGCCGATTATTTTCATCATCGCATTTTTCATTTGGTTGTTATAATCTCGCTTTTACCGTCCCTCTCTCTCTCTCTCTATCTCTCTCTCTCCCTGGTTTTCTTTGGAAATGTGTGTTTTTTCTCTATGCACTTTTGGTGTGGTCAAAGCTCGAAGAAAATAACGGGAGCGCAATTGTGAGTAGCAAATGTCAAATACGATTCGCCACGATTTCATTATTCTCCCCTCAGTGCGAAAAGGTCAGCTGAAGGTACCAGATATATTAATTTTACCTCTGATCGAACATATTGCCATAGAATATGTGTGCCAATTTTTTTTATCATATAAGTCCAGATTTTAAAACGTATGAAAAATAAATTGTACTATGGTATAAGCTTTGACACAGCTGATATCTGACATTACAGTGAAGTACTTATAACTTTCTTGTACCTGGAATACTTACGTTTCAGTAATCTCGAGACATTAAGCTTTTCTGGTCTTTGTGACTAACGCAGGAAGGTTATCCATAAATCACTGAGTGAGCCTGCATTACATCCGTGTGCATGAACAATCCTTCCAATGATTTACAGGTTGATGTCGAACTGCCTTCACAACTGCAATCTTGAAAATCCCCATTTAAGTTGAGACCTCTACGCTGGGGTGCAATTTATCTAATAGTCCATTGCTTTACGGTATTGTCTGGTTTACCAACGAATCTAAAGAGATCTGAACCTACCTGACGTTTTCCAATGCTGTTCCAATCGTAAGCATGCACTCTTCTAAAGCTCCGTTTAGTATCAAAGGACTCCATCTTCTTCACATATTGGGCAGTTCTGAGTGTCATTTCAGGAAAGCGTATTCTGCCATCTGGGAAATCGCATCAGTGCCTTTCCAAGATATATTTACAATCTATCAAGCCTAGCCGAAAATCTTGAATCATAGAGTATTTGTCACATCACTCGTATTTCCTTAGACACCTAAGTACACGGTGTTAACGTTGAAGTGGCCCTGCAATCATCCTTATATGCTAAATGACTTGATGTGTGTTCATCTGGATATTGCCGGCCCATTATGCGATACGAATTTGTTCTTCACGAAAATAACGGTGTGTATTTTCGTGAAGAACAAATTCGTGTGTAAGCGAGAATTCCGTTCAATTCTGTCCCTTTCATCTTTACTTGTGTTTGCACAAGTTTTCTTTTTTTTGTAAGACTACACAGAAATTTCAAATTCAAACTTAATATCTTCGAAAACAATAAAGTTGACTATTGCCCATTTTTATGGCAGCTGTATCTGATACCTATCGCTGAAAGCTTTACATAATTTTTATTCCCATCAGTCTGTTGACTGGAGGTATCATGGGTTAGTTTACATTATGTAATGCATACAAATTATCGTTCCGGACTATATTTTTCAGGAAAACATATGCATAGACCCCAAAAAAACAATAAATAAGAGTGTTACATTCGGCTAATACCGACAGTGAGATACACGTCGCTGCCAAAATATTTATGATCCTGTTCAAATTTCCTCAGAGTTTCACCACACATGTCCATTTTGGTACAAACCATAATAATGATAATAATTATGATAATTCAATAATAAAATTTCGTTGAACTTGTTTAATGTTTCTGTTGAATTTTACCTTAAACCCTGTTTTCGGACCACATAGGTGTACTTGAGGTACCTCTGGTTTTCATCTAATCCTTCTCATTTTTGGTACATTTCGTAAAATTTAAATTATTACTGTGGGTAAATCTGCATTAAAGCATCAATGGCGACTTATTCGTGTACTAGAGGAACCTTTGATTTTTATGCAATCTTGTCCATTTTCGGAACAAACTCAGGGTGTTTCGTCATACTTTACTGATATTTGGTATGGATCCGTTTTTGGGTCATTAACATAATTTTAAACAACATGAGCAAAATCAGTCTTTAGCTTCAGGTACCCCTCATAGAAAGTTTACTCCAAATTTCATGCAAATTATCATAAAATCCGGATGTTTCATCACATTGTAGTGAAATTCGAAGAATTTTTAGATTAATGCCTTAGCATTTTAAAATTTGAGCAAAATCGGTCTCGAACTTCTCGTACTTCCCATTGACGGTTTAATCCCGAATGTAGTGATCATAAACGTATATATTAAATTACTTCGATTACTTATTTAGAGAGAGTTAAGTACTCCAAGCTGTAGAGGCCTTATTCTATTATAAAGCTTTTATAATTCATTCTCAAACAAAAACTGAACTAAAGTTAATACGTGTTGATACGTCTATGTTCGTTTTGCGAACATCAGTTTCTTTGCAATACTCATACAAAAACATTAACTGAATAGCCACATACGTCAAACAAGACTTGTTCTTGTTGAAATAGTTAACCAAATCCACAGTCCTGTTTTGGTTTTATATATTTTTCATTTTCGTTCCAGAGCGTCCTTTCAAGAAATGGTACTCTTAGGGCACCTGGCGGTGTGATAATGCATTAGTTCTTCAATTCGTAATTTAGTTTGTGTGAATCGAAAATAGGAATGCTTGTAGCAAATTCAAATAATGAATAAAGCTGACGCTATGTTTTTTGGCACTGTGCAGTTGCTGTTATATTCGTTTTTCTGTTGTTGTTTGGGCATGCGAGCAGTTGTCAGCATATTTGTGTATTTAGGCCAAATATGACGCAGTCTCGAACAATTTGCACGCCAATGTCACAACATCTGTTGACTTGTGGCGCAACACATTTGCCAAAAATGAATAACCATAAACACAGCCAAAATGAATAACAACTACGACAGCAAACACACAAAAATTATTCTCAAAATATTTTTAATAAAAGCAAATTCAAAGTAAATAAGTAAAAAAAAAAAAAAACAAGTTGTTTTACCTTCAACACCGGAAATGCTAAAATTTCGTCATGTAATTCTTGCTGTTTTGTCACATGCGGCATTGCTGTGGCACAATGACCTGCTGCATAGCGAAATTAAGAGTGGTGCATATGAAACGTTCTCCAAGGCAGTCCAGTCTTTTAGAGCATCAAACCCACAGCTGATGTATATACCTGCGCTACAATTGTTTCATAGGTATGATTGGATTATTGTAATTGAAGCAATATTTAGTCTTACTTATCACAACAGATTGACGTTTCTTAGCCTTTAATATATACTAGAAAATTATTTTTATTCTCAAATCTGATAATGGAGAAGCGTATATAGTTTCTTAGCGGCATATACATAAACGCCATATCGTATCATTACAGAATGAACTAATATTATCTTACTTATACTAACATTCAAAAAATTGATGATTGAGATTTGACAATTATTTATTAACTACATTGTAATTGTCATTGTAATGTTTATCATATAAATTCCATAATATACAAGAATAAATCATTTGATTTTTGTGACTGAAACCTTATCGTATTTTTTTCCAAAAATTTATTTAAGCCCAACATAAACACATCCTAGAAATGAAATAAATATGTAATACAACTATTTATAGCCATCAGTCGACGACTGGGGTATTATGGGTTTGCATGCATGTTATATATAAGAGTCGTCACTCCGACTATATGTTTCTCGAAGACATGTTTATAGAATAAATAAGAACATTCTTTAGATATAGCGATATTCATTTGTCCTTGAACACGATACCTCACATAGAGAGCGTACTTTCGTACACCCCTTTTACCAAAATTACGGCCTAGGAGCTACTTCAGTCGTAAAGGTTGATATATCTCAATGAAATTGATTAAATTCGATGAAAATCAGAGGTAGCTCCAGTACACCTATGTGGTCCGAAAAGACAGTTCTACGCAAAATTTGCCGCAAATTCAACGAAATTTCATTACTTAGTGGACATAAATTAGATGCAAATAAGAGGTACCACTCTAGTTTTAAACAAAATTATCCACATGTAATAATCAAATTCAACGAAATTTTATTATTGAGTTATTAGTATTGATTAGACGAAAATGCAATCAATGTTTGTAACAAAAATGGGCTTGTGTAGTTGAAAATCTGAGGTTCCTTCTGAATGACTTTTAATACGAAGAAAAGTGTTTTATTCACATTCTGACTTCTCTCTCAGTGTATCTCACTGTTGGCTTAAGTCGGCTATAACTTTCTTACATGTTTTTTATTAAGTTTCAATAATTTGAGCGAAATCAGTCTTTAATTTTGGGTACTTCAAGTATGTGTTATATACTCGATTAAACTTAAATGACAATGGTTTCTAGTTTAATAATGGTTTGTACTGTGCGATATTTTTTTCTTAATTGAATGAATAAGTATTTGTAGGCTCGCGTCGATTGGTGTAAGAAAATTATTAAAGAGTTCAACCATGGTGCTCAAAATAATTGTGATAGGTAACAGACCACGGATCTATGCGTATGAGCCGGAAACAAAACAGCTATCGACCGTATGGATATTCCAAGATCAGTAAAATCCCAAATATATTATTCGTGCACGAAGCACCGCAAAGTAAATGGTCTTTTTCGTCTGCCGAATAGTTCATGTGGCCGCTATTTTTCTTTAACCACATGGAACAGTAATCAAAACATGAAATTGATGACTCATCATGCGGACCAGGTGTGAGCGGACTGCTCAACTTAACTATTCCTATGGCTATGCTATCCAGAAGACACATCCGACAACATTAGTTTAAATTTTGATTAACCATAAACGGAAATAAATGATAGCTGGCGAAAAAAAATATAATATAAATATAAAAAATATATAATATAATTAATGATTTTGATGTGATGTTTTGTTATGTGATTGTCCAACTGAGGAAATCTACTTGTTTCCCACAATTACATAATGTCACTTACGTTTTTCGTCGCTTGACTCATTCAATTAAACTTGCCTGTTCTCCCTTTTTTATTGAAACGCCTTTATCGTTTTTATGACTAAACTCAAACATATTTTTCGAGGCAGTTCAAAATTTTAGGTGTATGCACAAAATGCTGGGGTTGCATTTAAAGTTACTGTCTTTTCACATAATCATAAAATTCTCAACAAATATACTAGTGAATTCGGGTACCTCGTTGGGGACCTCGATTTTATTGAAATAAGCATAAACGCAAGATGTTTCATAGAGAGTTACTGAAATGAAATTTTGTTTAAAAATTTGTAACAATTATTTATATTTACGAGATTAAGAAGAGTTTGGACATTTTCATGAACTTAAGGACATGCTTTATAGAAGAATTAGCTATAAGAAAATTCAAATTCTTTTTTATGTCGGGTATTCAAATTATAGTTTCAATATAAATAGCTTACAAAAAATTGAGAGTTAAGAATTATAAAAAATTTCGTATCCAAACGATGACTGATTGGTAGGTATTATGTAGTCAGTCTTTACAGACCATTGTATTTGCAATATATGAAATGCAGAGAAATAATGTTCCTTGAAGTGGTAACCATAGAACAAAATTTAAAAAAAATTCCATCGAGCGATGTTCGTTTTTCCGTCTGTGTCTGACCACGACAACATTTTTTGAGATAGACCGAAGAAATTTGATAACTGGGAAATTTTTTTTTTTATTTATGGTTGGATTAATCGAACAATTTAATTAAACAAGATACCGTATTCAAAACCGACTACATCATTCCAATTAGTAACTTCCGATGAGTTGAGTTATTAAAGTAAAATCTCGGATAAAACACCTGTGAGATCTATCCAATTCCACAACAAACAACGAAAACGAAACAACGTATGGACGGTGTTTGTCGATACAACGTTTTACATTAACGTACTACATCCACTATTCATTGCCAGTCACTATTCGATACAAAAACCCCATTCATTTTGCAGTTGAAGAAGTTGTTGGCATGTGAAAAACTGCTTCAGTTCTTCCGGCAACAATTTTCCTACTTTTCACATCATTTCCATTGCTTTTAAACGATATAAAATGGCAGGTTGAGTGACTCCAAGTGTTTTTCCGAATTCCTCTTGCATTTGTGCTGCATCTTCATCCAGCCTTCCCTCTGATTCTTCATCNATTCCTCTTGCATTTGTGCTGCATCTTCATCCAGCCTTCCCTCTGATTCTTCATCGTCATTCCCTGATGAGTTTGCGGGATTTTCGGCAAATTTTTGCTTAATATTCAAGTAAGAAAGCAAAACTCCAATATTTGGCGAAAAAGTTAGTTGAGGCAAAAACAATGTAGCTTACACTTCAGGAAATGGGGGATCCTGAAAAAGAAAACGTAGTGATGACACTTCAAAATTGCGATTTTTTCAGATGAAACAATAGAATAATTATCTAGTAGCTACATCTGTTATAAAAACCACTAGCATTTATTTATACACCTAATATCTGGATAGTCAGATGAAAGATAAGTCCCGGTTTGAATAATAACATTTGAAATAAATATTCCTTAAACCGGTTGAGAGTTTAAAGAAGTATGTTACGTAAGGTGAGTTGAGTGGCGAGCCCGTAGGTATGCCTGTAAGTTTGGTACAGATTGCTGTGTTGGCCCACGCAAAATGGGCCACTGCACCTGCAATTTTCGAGCTATTGATACATGCGCTTGGGTAGGTTAGGAGCCAAGATAGATCTATTTGAGTACTTACCTCATGCTAAATCGCTGTCTTCGAAGTAACAACTGACTAAGTGGTTGAACATGCTTCAATTTTAGGCAAACACTTTAGGAACTGGATCAAAGTGTTCTGACTTTTTAACGTTTCAAGTGACCTTAGAGAGAAGAAAAATTTGCATACTGACTGATTTATTTAAATGGAAGACAGTTATCACAATTTTATGACCAAAGGATATTGAACCAAGTCAAGAGAAATAGCATGATTAATGCGAATAACAGGCAAGTACTGGAATGAAATGTTTTCTTACACTTAGGGGTTCTTTTATTTCAGACATGTGCCAGCTTTTTTAGTACAAGTCACACGTTCATAGATTTTGCTACGTGATATTTGCCCTCAACTAACGAGAGGCCGAGGTGGTCTTTGGAATAAGCCGCATACAGTATGCTGCTACTTACTCCCGTTTGGCAACAGACAGCTCAATTTTAAATAAAATTTGAAATTGTCAAACGCATGTTATATTTTTCAAAGTATATTCATTTGCTGGCGCCCCCAATGAGTCACTCAAGAACCATACAATATGCACGCCGACGAGTGCGTCACGCAAACAGAATTTGTTTTTGAAATACAAAAATAACATTTGCATACGTGCCTGCCTCGCACTTTGGTATTTCTCGTTTCAGCTTTCTGGCATTTTGGTATTTCATCAACATAAAAAAAATGCACGGAATACTTGCCCGTCTCAATTTGGTGTCATAGCCATCAAATCCATTTGCGCTGTCCCACATAGGCCCAAGTTGGCAGTGTACAAAGCGGCATATACATACCCACTCACACACACGCGGCCACATACCAGCACTCAAGCACACATGTCCTAATATGCAGCTCATCCAGTCATTTACTTTAATTTAATTTAAATTTTCCTTGGGAACGCTTTTCATTTGGTTTTTGTTTAGCTGCGTTCTTATTTACGTTTTAATTTTTTCAGTCTCTCTGGCTTTTTCATTATTGGTTAAGGTTCCGAGAATGCAGAAAATAAATTGATGACATAAATATGCGCAAAATTGACTGAAGCAAAAAAAAAAAATAAATAAATAAATA
>JXOS01102490.1:1341-15070 GCA_001015075.1 Cirrula hians
AAAATTCTAGTACGGTGAAAATTTCAATGAAGTGGTTGGCTTGAAACATGATTAAGTAGAGATCAAGCTACCACCATAAGAAGCCTCCCATCTGTACCTGTAATATATCCTAGCGCTTGCGCACCATCTGAACATGTACATTTCTTAACCAAACCAAGTAAGAATGTTACAGTCAGCTTAGGCCGACAGTTAGATACACGTTGCTTCTAAAATACTTAGAATAATTCTATTCAAATTTGCTCAGAGGCCTATGTTTGGACCGCATAGGTGTATTGCAGGTTTCCCCGAGTTTCATCCCATCATGAGCGTTTTGGTTCTCGCATGGATCATAATTATAAAATTTCAATAATAAAATGTCGATTTACTTGATTAATTTTTCAGGCCAATTTTGCCTTATACCCTCCTTTCGGACCACATAGGTGTATCGGAAGTACCTCTGATTTCCATCCAATCTTGCTTATTTTATGGTAATCTTGATCATAATTATGATAACTCAACATTAAAATTTCGTTGAATTTAATTAATTTTTTTAAATTTAAAAATATTGGTTTCAAGACCTATTAATAAACCAATTAAATAATCAAAATTAATTGCGTTGCACATATAAAATATAACATGGAAAATAAATATCTAACAAAAATGTATATTTCGTAATGAAATATGGACGGAAATGTCAAACAAAATCTGCTTTTTGGGCGAAGGGTTTCAGAATAGTCACCACATGTTTTCAACGAAGTGCTTTTACAGCGACAAAGTTACCCCTACACTAAGGTTCACACCAATAGCCGCACACATAATGGAAATCAGACGGTACGCAATGAGAAACATACCACATGTAGTGTGAGTACTGGTTTGAGGCTACTGGCTCTGAGTTCGATTCGAATGGGTCCTCATTAGATTTTAATGAAAATTACCATTTGTGTTTGGTATAAAGCATCTTGTGAAGCGTTATGAGTGACAAACTGGTCTACATCCTCGTTAAATGGCATAATACATTTGTAAAGGAGCAAAAAGTTTGCAACACGAATTACACTACAACTGTCCCAATCATGGTCGGTATTTTTTTGTAGGATACTTTCATCCAACTTCAGATATGGTGGAGATCTGCCTAACATAAATTGATTGTCTTTTGCTTAAAAAAAAAGGAACCCATCATCAATACTATATATGAACAATTTTGTTAAAAGTCGTTAAATAAAATTCCTTTTGGAGTATCTAATTGTCTCGATTTTCGTTTATGGGGATATCTTCCGCATTAGCCCTGTTAAAGGTACATTAGCATTGCTAATCAATTATCAATCGCATATGTGTAATCAACTTAGGTCCACCGTTTCTCTTGAATCCTGTACTGCCAACTATTCGATGTTTTTTTCCTCAGTCATGTGGCTACAGTAGAGTCGTTCGGATTTTAATGTTTCTAATCTTTCAATTCAGAATAGTGTTTACAGAAAAAACGATAATCCCATGCATGGAGTATGACCAGTAAAATTGATAAGAAAAGCCCTGCATGCGATTGGGTGAGAACACGTATTATTGCATTATTGATAATATATTGATAATTAAATATTTAGAAAAGTTGTTAATATTCTATCAAGGCAAGTAAATGTTAAATAAAAAATTGAATTAATATATTTCATTAAACTAATTTTTATTTATTGTATCTTAAACAGAAATGAATTTCATTGATATATGAAAATTGGCTTAGTTTCATGGGCTAGCCATTGAAAGGTATCCATTAATTTCCTTTTAAGAAGGATTGGAGAAATTCGGTTAAATACCTTCAAATTATAAGAATTCACATAATTTATCTGTAAAAATATTTAATGAAGCAAATTGTACTTGTACATGTTTTAAAGAAACTTTACCTCCTCTTCTGTGAGTATTTCAGTTTTAATGAGGTTTCTTGGCAGTGGTGCATATGTTATTGATTGAAAGGATAATGCTCCTCGGTTATCAAACGCATTTTGAAGATTACTTTTTATTACTTGAATTACATCCTCAATGCGAATGCCAAATGCTCCACTCTTGTAAAATCCTGGTTCTGTAAAACATATAATTGAATAATCACATTCATATTAATTGACGAAACCTGCCATTTGATGTGAAGACATTTTCATGAAGTATATCAGTACTTCTGGAATTTATTAGAGGTGGATACTCATGCACGGATAAAAACATGCCAACACCATGCCCCGTTCCATGACCATAATCGAGTCCTTTTTGCCACAAAGCACGCCGAGCAATATAATCGAAGTAGTTGAGCTTTAAATATGAAGTTTAAATATGACAGTACAATAAACAGTCAACCAACTGACAATTTTTTAAAAAGTTGTATATCTAAATTTTCTAACGATTGGACCAATATTTTCAATATTTCCAATATTTCGTGGTCGCAATTATGTGAGTTACGGCAAATTACACACAAAACAAATAGGTATACTCATTTCTGAAATTTCGTAAATAAGATAATATTGACATAAACTCACAATGAGGAACTTAAATAAAGATCAGATGTAGTCCCACTGCATCTATGTGGACGAAATATATTCCAAATGTGACAGAAGAGTTTACACGCCCTTATAAAATCTGGGATTCAGGATGACGTCCATAAAACTAATTTAAGTACTCAAAATGAATGGGTGCTGATAAAATTCAGAGGCCACACGTTTATGCCAACATAGCCGAAAACCAAGTTTAATGCACTTAACCAGCAAATATAATCTAAATTTAAGGAAATATCCGGCATTCTTCGACATTGATATAATAAGCTTTTTATGATTGAACGTACTCTCAGTACAACTATCTTATCAAAATTTGGGGTTGGTAAAAATTTGGGGTTTATGTCAAATTCATCACAACAATCAATATTTAGCCAATTTAATTTTGATAGTAATAGTTGGACTAAGAATAATACCCATGATTCGTCTTAATTCGAACGAACTTTCAGCATCTCGATTTCATCAAAAGTGCCGATTCATGCAGATTAACTCTAGATATTGTGAATAAAATAAAGATACAGATGATTTGGAAATTCAGTCTTGTCCAAGCCGACATTATATTTATTGTTTGACACTTCTGTGGTTCTGTGGGTGGTAACAACGACTATTTGATGCGTTCAAGAAATTTCATTTAATTGGAAAGGGAATTTTATTTTAATTTAAATTTCAAGCATGATATCACTATCTGTTGAACAACAACAGGAACACGCAATACCCCTATCGCGGTCCGTGACGCTAAATATCTATCAACTGGCAATTCTCCATTGATAGTCGACATAATAAAATAAGCAATCATTCAGTTGTAAAAATCAAAGGACATTTCTTTAGCTGAAGCCCCGTTTGATCTAGAAGGCCTTAAATCGATAAAATTCTTCAAGGTTGATCCTATACTTGACGCAGAGTAAAACATGGTCAATGGTTGATTGTCAATGGCGAAGCCATACTAGTTTTTGCATTACGGTTTCAGACTTTCACTCAGCGCACTGGCCTGGATCTTATAGGTTCTTTGCTTTGCGAAAAATGTGGTTTATTCCTTAATGAACGCAGATCAGACACCACAAAAAATCCAATACTGCTGAGGGACCATCATGACCGGTATCTTGTTGGATATGACCCATTTGACGGCAGTTTAGACTTACTGACACTATGGAGGTGGGGCCAGCGTTACAATTTCAGCGATGGTCCCCTCCATGAAATCACATCGATTACCAAATTAGTTTTCAAGTCTTTTCAATATGAAATGGCCTTCGCACTGTTTGCACTGCAGTTTCGCCAGCCTTGTAGTTGGTCGGAACATCTTTCAACAGAGTAGCATTTACTGCAGATTCCTCATATTCCAAATAAATAATCTCAAATCGTGGACCTTAAAAGGGTGGCGGGGGAGTTTTTGAGTTTGAGTTTTGGCAGCTCTCAGGGCAAGTCAACAATCTCACAATATGAAAACTACGGCCCGTTTCTACCATTCACTCCGAACAGCAGGTGTTGATGCAGTAACCATGTTGAAGCCCAAAATGCTACCAAATTCTGTAGCAAAAAAAGTTATCAATAACATGCCAGTCGACTTGACCAGTTTTGTAGCAATTAGACATCTTGTCTTATGAGTACCACACTGCGCCTTATCATTTTGAGCTATAAGAATTAATATATTTTTGACAAATACTCAGTATTAATGTATGATACGTGCTTCAAATAAATTATTCAGCTACATTTGAAATTTTTAAGTAGAAGCTTTAATTTCATTCAGCCTTGAACTACATCTGGTACCTTAAATACGCCTATAGGCAATTCACACTTTTATTGCTAATTGTTGACGTTATGTAAAAAAGACGAGTACGGTGGTACGGTGATATGGGTAGTGGTTTCAAACGAGGAGTGCATGTAAAATTTAACACAAATTCCCATTCAATCCAAGGAAATTTTATTTCTAATAAAAATAATTATCATTTGACCGTAACCGGAGGTAGCACCAGTACGCTTATGTAATCGAAACAGATCGTTGGAAACCAAATTAGCCACAAATACCATTTTAATTCAAGGACACTACATAACTAAAAGAAACTAATATACACATTCTGAAAAATAAGCATAATTGAATAGAAATTTAAGGTACTTCATATGGCTAAAAATTAATGATTAATGATGAATTTTACTAAAATATACAAAAAGTTCGTAATTGTGAAGACATAAATGTCTTACACGCGTATAAAAAGCTGATTATAATTCGGACGTAATCATTTAACGTTTTGTAGTTAGGAACTGATTTTGATAAATTAATAGGAAATCTTTGAAGATGTCTGCAAGACATTTCAAAAAGACAAAAATTATTAATTGAATTTTACATACTTTAGTTTGTTTTGGGAATGTAGATGTAACAACTGCAATAAAGCCTTTCAGTACAAGCGTGTAACATTCCTTTTCTTCGTCCGTTGGTATTCCAAAATGCCATGTTCTGGTCACATCCGTGGTTCCTTCCCTGTAAATAAATAACATAAATTTAAAATTTTTATGAATAAATATATAAACCAGCTCAATCCTCGTTTAAAACCAATTAGATTTAATGCGATTCATTTAACAAGTTTTTTTAGAAAAATTTATATTACCTACCTTCATTTTAAATTAACAATACCCTACCAAAGTCAAAAGGGCAGATCGTTGAAAGATAATTGGAAAGTCAATTAATATTTAATTAAGAAATGTCAGATTCGTTATTTGATAATTCGAAAATTACACAACCGATAAACATACCAATATATGGTGTAGTGAATTAAATTTTCACTAATGGTTCCAAGAACCAAAAAAAAAAATAAATAAATAACAGAAAGATGAATGTTCACAAATAAGTATTAAATGAAGCCTTTTCTAAAGTTGATGTGATGGGAAAAATACTTCAGAATACAATACAATTACAATTTGCTTATGCCGACAGATTAGTATACGTGTCTTCGTAATTATTAACAATAGAGATGACATAAAATGAAATCGTTCACCATGAAATCAAAAAAATCTTTCTGATTTCTAAGTAAAATAAAGAAACTTAATTCTTGGGCCTGGTAGTACATCTGATTTCAATCCAACCATTCCCATTTGATAGAAAACGCATTAAGACGCCAATAATTATTTGAACTCAATAATAACATTTTTTTTGGATTCAATTAAAGTTCGTGGGTAAATTTGCTTATATTCAGACTGTCAATCCTGTCAATTTAAAACAGAACCATTGATCGTTCTTATTAACTATTTTTATAATGTACGAAACCATGAAGGCTTTCAAAACCCTCCGAACCGAAACCGAAACATAGCATTCCCCTTGCAAGCAGGTTAAACTATAGTTTCAATAAAACTACAACTAAAATTAACATAAACAATTCGTTTAATATGCGGTCGGTGCTGAAGCCTGTGCACTTCCGAGGTTTAATGAGCATGCATGTCCTGTTTTCGGGATGAAATTTTACGTAGGATACAGGGTTGTAAATATAACAATATTCAAAGTGAAATGTATTCAAATAAGCGGCTACGTTACCCTGGGCATATAGCTCACCCAGAACCAGCCCGTAAAGTGTTTGATACTAATCCAAATGGAAGTAGCCAAAAAATAGGTAGACCCAAACTGCTACTGGCGACATATAACCACCAATAGCTCGACCAGAAATAGCATTTAAGGTAAAGTACTACTTTCGTCAAAAAAAAGAAGTTAATTTTGTTATAAAATGAAAAATTTCATCCCTTTTGAAATGTCCCCTCTGATATAACGCACTTATGCCTATTTTTTTCTATTCCTTAAAAATTCATCTCCCAGTATAGCCTTCAAAACGTTCAACCTCTTCAATAGTTTCATAACGTTGTCCCCAGAACGGTCTTTTGGGTTTGGGAATTTGCCAAAAGTCACTTTGAGCTGTCAGGTGAATAAAGCGGCTGCGGAACGATATGAACGGAATTTTTCGCGAAATATTCACGATTTATTTCGAGGAAATTGACCACATAAGATTGACTTTTTTCGTTTTCTGATCCAATTAAAATTCGACAAGGCCTCTAATTGCAAATCAACGATTTTCAACACGTCTTCTGCCTTCTTTCAACTCTTTGTACCACTTATGACAAATTTTTCTATGACCTAGTCGATGCATCGAAGGCCCTCTGCAGCATTTTGCACGATTCTGCAGTCGAAATTTATTGCTCAGCAAAATTAGACATTGTAAAAATCGCCAAAATCACTTTCATTCGTTTACAAAGCAGAAGCGTAACCTTATGAATAAAGAAGACATTCAAATAAAATTTGTCAAAGATGTCATAAACAGTATTACCAATATTAAAATTATATAGTTTTTTCTCGAATCGCTAGCAAGGGAGTTTAAATTAAAAAACCACTTTAATTTTTGAACACATAACTAAATATTCATAATATTTATTTTCAATTTCATTTATGAATATTCGTTGGATGTACATTTTATTTGCATTAAAATTATACACATGCTATTCGAAGTGAATTACGAAATTTTATTGGTATAGATCAACTTTGAAAGCTGCCCCCCAGTTGAGATTTAAGATGTGTACTGGAAAATACTGAATTGTTGTTCGCATCTGGAATATATTTAAACATTGATATAATATTTTTCATTTTTATTTTTGCTTTGGGTATAGACGGACATCTCGGTATATATTTTCATTTATATTAACTGGTATAGACATTACCAACGTGTACAATGTGAACTTAAATCACACACATATAGCTAAGGCCACAAGAAGCAATGATATCGATAGTTATTATACCACTGTTATAAAAGTTATAAAATTGAAAATATTTGATACAGTGTATTACTCGATATAAATAATCTAGTGGCTCTTTGTCCATTCTAATACAAGCTTAAAATTGAATTTTGATTTTCATCAAATTATTACCGGTATAACCGTACTTTATCAGAAAAATTTGTAAATCCAGCAATTGATCCAGAATGGTATCAAATTGTTACGTACAATACCTTTCAAAATTGATACACAGGAAACTAATTTCGACAATCGTAGGATCGTCCCATTTCACCAATGTCCTCAAAACCATCCATGACTAAATTAGTAATGTCCTGTACTCAATCCTCGCATATTAAAACAATTCTATTAGTAATTCATTATCATTTGTTTCTTTTCGTTATTCTTTCTAGAAAATAGTATTAATATAAGTTAAAGGTTACGTATATTTTCTATACTCTCACAAAATTCCTACGGTTACTATAATTTACTTATAATTTCATAAACCTGGTCATAAAGCGATTGCCAAGGCTAGTAATAATGTTTTTGACCGAAACATAAAGCATTCTCCTAAAATCTTTTTCGATTGTATTGGAAAACTTTTTTAATGTTTTTAAAGATTATTCTTAAATTAAAAATGCAAAATACAAAACCCAGTCACAGCCATGGCATTTCATAAACAACATTGAATTTTTGTTTTTTCTCACTTCTGTCCTTCGCACTTTTAAATATATTGTCAACGCAAAAGATTTTTTAACACCTTGCCGTCTGTTAATTTTTCAATGTATGTTATGCTGACGCATTGTTAATGGCTATCCATACCGTTCGGTGTTTAGGATTTCGTTGTATAAGCATTTCCTAACCTTCCTTTTAGTTTTTTATGAATTAGTTTATTGATGGTGTTTGTTGGATAATCATTTTTGTGAAGGAAGACCTTCAGTTTCGTGATATTTTGATCCTTGAAAGACGCGTCGCTTGTAGTTAAAACTTTTTTTATGATATTATTTGCTGTGTTTAATTTAATTTCTAAAAGTTGTGTGGAATAAAAATTGAACATTTTGCTGAATTTACAAAAATAAAAACTGTAAAGTTGCTTATGAAATTCCGTGCACGGGACGCAGGTTACGAAGAAATTGGAAAAGTTTACACAACAATCACAACAAAATATGAAACAAATTCAAGGAACATGAACTTTTTTGAAGGGTGTTTAGAAAACCATAAAGAAAAGCTGAGGCAATAAAAATATTTTTGGCTAATCGGAACAATTTGTCTTTAAGAAGTACCCCAGTGGTTGTCCAGATTTTACGCTTTCAAACATGTGTTATGTGCGTATTAGGTAAACCGTACGTTTCCTTACAATCACCTCACCCAAGATAAGTATTATACAAATACATAAATCGTTTGATTTTCGAACCCATTCGAAATTCGGTTTGTGCTCAAAATATATGACTTGTTTTGTGGTGGCTCAATGTTAATTGCATAAAAAAAAAATGTAAAAATGTTTTTTTTATTTAAATTCGTATGAAATTTTAAAATGTTATGAAAATTTGAATTTCGACAAACGCTATCACCATTAGGGTTTGTTCGCGTTTCGCAAAATACACTAAAAACGGAGCCGTAGGGTTTGCATAATACCAAATATCATACTCGCAAATAGCAAACGTTCTCAACACATTCGCGTTTTGCATAATACGAAAGTAAAACGTTTTTCGGTTGGGTCACGGTTTCGATTTGCGTAAAAGCCCCTATTATAAGCTTTGAACAAATCCATAATATCTGTAGTCGACGATTGAAGGGTCTTTAAAAAAGAAATATAATGTACACCCAAAATTAACGACAGATATAAATTCAAATGGGAAGATTTCAATGACGCTGTTACTCCAAATGCATCGAAATGAAACTTTATTAAAGTTTCAAATCATAATCAATGTAGTCTGTATACCAGTAAACTCGGAAAGCGGTTTTTTCCGACTTAAACGAATAAACAACAAAAGGTCAATCAAAGGTATCCAAAATTATAGACCGACTTCCCTCATATCGTCATATAATATAACAATAACTTAAAAACGCAATCACAACAATTTTCAGTGGCATGCGATGGAACCTGGCAATTAAGCTAACTGCCAGTATTATAGCAATATTCGACTACTGGTTGTATACGGAATTACGGTACACTTTGGCTTTACCGCTTATTTCCTTGGAATCGGGAGTAAACGTTCTATGGGAGGTATCTGAAATTATAGACCGATACTACACAATATTATGGCATTCATTTTAAAATGATTCCGTACAAAATTTTAGTTGCATGCAGTGAAGTACGTGGCTTTTCTTACTGATTTCCATGAAATAGGAAATAAATAACCCATGGGAGGTACTCGAGATAATGAAGCGATTTGGTCTGTTCGCGAACTCAATCTGGCTTTTTACAAAATATGTTCACAAACGGACTTTCATTACTTATGTCTTAAATAAGCAAATAGTCGAAAACGATTATTTCTATTCCTTACATACTTTGTACAAGCCCATTATACCGTCAGTCTATGACTAATGGAAAAACTATTTTGGATGCATGAGTTTCGTTTGTGTAAGAGTAACCACTGCTTTAAATAATAACTTAATTTTAAATTCTATTTACCAATAATGACCGCCTGAATCAACTAGGTATATTTCAGATCTAGTTATTTGTTTTGCTGTTTCCGGTTTTGGACTATAGTGTACCAATGCAGCATTAGCACCGACCGCACTTATTACTTTAAAACTAATGTCCCGAAAATTAGACTGTTGCCTAAAAATGGAAAAGAATTTGAAAAATACTAAGCTTTTGAAATCATTCTTTAACTTCTAAAGTACCTCCTAAATTCGGTTAGTTTCTGTGCACCCAGTATTTCCGTAATGTTTGATTTGTCAATTGTTTTATTTAACCAATGTAAATATTGAATTAAAGCATATCCGTCACGAACATGAGCAATTTCCATATTTTTAGCTTCAACGTCCGTTTTTACACATTTCATGCTTGCAATAATATTTTTTTTCAATACACGATTTCTGGGTAAAACTGCCGATATTGCTTGGCTCACACTATTGGACACCACTATTTTGCCAGTTGAATTGTTAACCTTTACATTTGAAAAAAATTTTATTTATCATATAAATTCGGTACTTTGTAATATTATCAAAGAGTAATTAATTTTATCAACTCAAAATTTAAGATAATTTTCCTGAAGTCTTTGTTTAATTTTGTTAAGGTTCACCTACCTGATTTTCAATTTCTTGCAGAATGTCATCATAATTCATTATGGTTATATAAGCATTTTCCTTTGCGAAATGGTCAAACACATCTCGACCTACCTTGTCCTTGTCGAGAAAAAGCATAATAGTTTTAGATTCAATGGAATATATGGCATAACTAAAAAAAAACGGGTTGTACATAATATCTGATCCTCTCAAATTCAGCAACCCTAAAAAAAATTATAATATGAAAATATACAAAATATATATATATAAAATCGTTTTTATTTCCAATTTTTAATCAAAATTAATTTGAATCAAAAGTATTTATTTTGGATAAATAGTAATACAAAAATTAACCATATCGGTGCAGTAGTCGGCTAAGAGCTACTATATGATACCAATCAGTCATTTATAAAAATACATCAAAATTTTAAAGGAATACCAAATTTTGGGTTACTTTCAATGAAACAACTGGAATTGACTCATTTAAGTTAAATCGGTTAAAAGACTTTAACAAGTATCCAAAATTATAAACTGATTTTCATCATATTGTAGAATAAAATGGCAATAATGACTATCCAAAGTAATATAACCGAGTTTATTAAAATTTTACAATATTATAGCAATGACCGAAAAATACTTCCGTACCAACTTTCCGCACAATGCGATGAAGCACTTGACTTTGATGCTTTTTTCCGTGAAATCCAGTGTAAACCTTATATGGGCGGTACTCGAAGTAGTGAAACCATTTTGCTCAAATTGTACAATGCTAAGGTATTAACTTAGAAATGGTCTCACACCAAATGTCAGTAATATTAAATGAAGCACTTGGCTTTTATTCTGATTTCCGTGAAATCGGGGGCAAATATTCCATGGATTATGGACCGATTGTGCTCATTCACGCACTTATCCTTAATTTTTACAAAATATGTTCAGAACCCAAATTTATATGTAAAGAAACCAAATTTCATCAAAAACTACTCAAGCTATCGAGGCCAGAGACTGAAGGACAGATGGACATTTCCTAAATATATTTATTTTTTTATTTAGTATTTTTATATATACATACAGCCGAAAACGAAAATTTCTATCTATTAGATACTTGGCACAAAACCATATAAAAAAATTTCAAAATCGTATTCTCATGCATTGGACATATTCCCTAAACTTGTGGGTAATGCGCAACTCATGTATTGAGATTTTTAACCATTTCAGCTTTAAAATATTTAAGTACATTTTTGATATATTTTGTTTGCATGG
This sequence comes from Cirrula hians, assembly GCA_001015075.1. Lineage (NCBI taxonomy): Eukaryota > Metazoa > Arthropoda > Insecta > Diptera > Ephydridae > Cirrula > Cirrula hians. The sequence continues at coordinate 13,071 of JXOS01102490.1, forward strand.
AGCTATTTTCAGTTATTTTTCTACTTTAGACATTATTGCTTAAATAACTTGTTATAAAAATTCTTGTCTATGTTCCTTTTTTCCTTAAAAAATTAGATTAACTGACTCGTATAACATCCAAGGCAACGAACATATACTTAATTTTCGAAACTGACAGATTTTAAAGCGAAATTAAAATTCGACAATTGAATCAATAGGGATGTTTATAATTTGTATTGTAATATGTGCTCAATTGACTATTTCTAAGACTCAATTGTGAAACCCATTCAAATATCGAAATGTAGTTTCAGTTTGAATTCGTTTTATCCATAAAATAACCTAATTGTAGTATTACTAATGCTATACTTCTGAGATAGTAAGGTCAATATACGAAAATATCAGATATTCCACTTTTAGCATAGTTGGTAGTGTGCAGCCAGTGCACGTAAATAGTATCATTATAGAGTACGACGTTGTTCAATACGTTTTGCAGTTGGATAAGGGAAGGCGTTTCCTAATTTTTGTACATATCGCCAATTATAATGGCAAAGTCTTTATTTTTGTAACTGATATTCTCAGCATCACTACAGGAAGTGTAATGTTCATCCGTCCGTCCGAAAGCAAAAACAAGAAAAAGACTGGAGCTATACTTAAGAAATTTTGCAAATATATCCTAGGAAAAATATATATATACATATGTTTGATTAATTTTAAAATATAAGTCTATTTTGAATTACAAGCTGAATAAAATCCTTGGCATAACATTTTAAAATTTTAAAAAATTTCGCTTTTAACTGCAGATACCTCTCAAATGTCATATCCCCCGATTTAACTTAAATTAGTTTAAAGGCGGGTGATTCATACCAAAGTACTGAAATTTGGTATTGAAGAATTTTTGGGTCATTGCCATTCCAGTATTTGAGCAAAATCCGCAAACAATTTAAGATACCTCCCATAAAAGGTTTACTCACGATTTGATGGAAATCGGTTTGGACGCATGTTTCTGTTATTCACCTAACAGTGTTCAATTTGATCAAAACTAGTCTATAATTTCGGATACCTCCTATAGAATATTTACTCCCGATTTCGCAGAAATGAGCATTAAAGTCTAGTGTGTCAAGGCATGCTACTGAAATGGGGTGAAGGCGATATCACGTTATGTCCATAACATTCTTTAATTTAGGTTAAATCAGATACATCTCACAGGCGATTTACTCAAGGTTTTATTGAACGTCAACATTAGAAAGACATGGTGTCGAATGCAAACGTGGTCATATAACCCTTGGAGACGATAAACGTCTAGGGCGTTCAAAACAAAAACAACAGCAACATGATAAATCTTTAGAAAAATTCAGGATATCGTTTTGGTAAATTGTCGAGTGACTTAGAGCCATTTAGCAAAAGCCTTAGACGCCTCATTGGGCAGTTTATATTTGACTAAAGCTTCAGAAGGCTGTGGGTACAATACTGTTGGATTGCTCATGTATGAATAAACAATATTTATTTATTTATATTTATTAACAACTATATGTTTTCGGAAACAGAACAGTCGTTTAAGATTAATTCTAATGTTAATATAATATAATATCGAACTTAACAGATAAGAAAAAAGAGGGGAATACATGGTTCTAAATTGCATTAAGGAGACACCTTCGACACTCATCGGTTGACATTGAAAAATTAATAGTAAGAAATTGTTCATTGAAAATCCTGCATAAGACCCTTAAATGATCAAAAACCTCATACTTTCTCACACATCCCGCATGCGGATAGAAAGATAATGCCTAGTGTTTCTATTAGGTACAGCGAGAGGAGTTCTTCCAAGTAGGAAAGCACGGTCCACTTCTCCATTTTAAAGTTTAAAAACAAACATAGCAGCAAACATCTGGCAGCGTGCAGCTAAGGAATCCAGGCGAATAAGCAGCAAGCTGCTTTCGTATGGTGAGAACATGTATCGTGACACCCAGTTCATCCTTCTTAAAGNATAGCAGCAAACATCTGGCAGCGTGCAGCTAAGGAAT
>JXOS01103032.1:395-26425 GCA_001015075.1 Cirrula hians
ATAATTAATTATAATTAAATATAATTATTTTTTAATTATTTTGTATCTTAACCCTTTTTTATATAAAATTTAATTTAATTCATTCAAATGAAAGTAAATGTAGACCGTACATAGTAACCATAACTAATTACTTGATTCTCGATTGAATTAACATATACACTCCCATAAGAATAAAAAATTAATAAATTTTATCATAGTAATAAATTAATTTCTTAGTAAAAATTAATATTGGAACTAGTTATCTTAAACTTTATTTTATAGATTTAAATTCATATTCCTTAGAATATTTTCAATACATATTCTCAGCAGCGTTTACCAATTTCGTATGATAATTATGGACACATTTTTACTACACTTCAATTCAAAATGTAGGATGATCTTTTTGAAAAATAGTAATTAAAACAAAAAGGTGGACACTTCAGTATTTACATGTGATATAACAACAGTGGAGAACCGTCCAGGAAAACGAAATTAGATCAACGATTTTCCTCTTTGCTGGACGGTTCGTATTTTTTATGTATGTAAGTTATGGACGTTTCTGCTGAAAACATATAAGAGAGCCGTGACGTCAGAACACAGTTTTGCTTTAGTCAACTGTCAGTANGGAGATGTGACGTCAGAACACAGTCTGGCTTGATTCATCTTTCAGTGTCCCGACTTAGACTCTGCTGGAAACAAAACTTAATAATGCAATTTTCTTTGGGTCACATATTTTGTTTTGTGTCGTTTTTTATGTTCCTGCCACCTTTCTGCCATTATGGTGAGAAACCATGACGTCATTTGAAAATAATACTACGATTTAATCAGTGTCCTAACTGTCCTAGTCTTAATTACCCACTACTTTATCAAAGAGTATACGATAATATATATAATAGTTTTTTTGTTTTTAATTAGTTTAGGCAATTTTGTGATTCCTACTGCTTGGATTCATTTCGGAAATATGTCTATCCGGCCTGACGAATATCGAAGGAAATGGGACAAATCAGAATTCCAACATATTGCGCAAATACGGTTGTTGTCTTCAACTACTAAAGATGAAGGTAAAACTCATCGATTGTATTAGTACATAATGCAATGACTTTTATGTTTTTAGAACCTATTCAACGTGATAATCTCAAACGTCGCGAGTATAAAGTTGACCTAGACAGCAAATTAGGGAAAAGCGTTGTTATAAATAAGAATACGCCGTCATCGCAGTCTGGTGGATACTATTGTAATGTGTGTGACTGTGTTGTTAAGGATTCTATTAACTTTCTTGACCATATTAATGGAAAAAAGCATCAACGAAACTTAGGAATGTCAATGAAAGTAGAGCGTAGTACGGTAGAGCAAGTAAAAGAAAGATTTCAGTCAAATAAAAAAAAACTTGAATACAAAAAGAAGGGCTATGACCTGGATAGGCAACTTCATGACGCCAAAGAGGAAGAAGACCGTTATAAAGAGCATCGCAAAGAAAAACGAACAAGTCAGAAACGCAAAAAATGTGAGCCAGAGCCTTTAGTTAGCAACATTGATGAATTAACCACGGTCATGGGATTTTCGGGTTTTACAAGTACTAAGAGAAAAACATAATTTGTCATATTGATTAGCATAAATAAAATATTAATATAATCAATTATATATGTGCTCTTATGTGACGATATAATTATTTAAAACCAAAGTACAAATTTTCAAATTTGTATTTGTGCATTACACTTTGATGAATAAGTGTCCTATTCCAAATTAATGTACACTAGTCCGTAAACAATTGTGGTTCTTATTTCTTTATGATTGATAGTGAATACTGATTTCCTGTACGGTGATACAAATACCCGGTAGCTGTACTTTTCTTGGAATTTTTGGTACGCAACTCAGCGGTGGAATCCTTCAACGTAGCTTGCGATTGATATCCTCGATCGATTTGGTTGGGATTGAGCTCTGTTTTACAATCGAAATATCTGAGCGTATCATAAAAGTGAAAAGAAAAGCAAAAACTGTAATCAAAGTTTTAAGCGCTTTTCTTCTTTTTGCTCGCTTCTGCACACGGCAACATTGCGGGTTTCCATTGAACATTGCCGATTTAGTTCGTTGTGTTGCCAATGGTTCACAGCAACCTGTGAGTTGTCTCACGCAATTTGTTGGCGTAAACATCCCGCGTCCATTGCAAACCTACAACCGGTGAGAGGAAAAGTTCCCATTATGTTTGGAGCGATTAAGTTGTCCATTCCACACAATCCTCCCCGGTGTTTTAGACCGTGGGCCTGCAAAGATTCTAAGATATCTCTTGAAATACGGGTTTGAGTCTTGGTTTGTATGGAACGTCACTTACCTTCCAAGCTGCAGTTGATGACTACTCCAAAGTTTTAGTTGCTGGCGGCTGCTAAAATTTAGTTGCTGGCGGGTTCCAAGATTCAATTGCTGGCGGCTTCCAATTGTGCTATGACTCGTCGCGTTCACAAAAATAAACATCGTGACCCCCTTGCAAGGCCGCAACCTATGGAAGACTAAAATCGAGGTAACGTCCCATAAACGCCTGAATGTTTTTTTTGTAATTTTTTTGGTATATATATATATATTTTTTTTTTTTGTTTTATTGTGGTTTGTGCTATTAAATTGCCACTTCTGAACATGCTTTCTGCGTTGATATTGGGATATACGTCGTATCGCGACATCCACCTGTGCTGCCGTCTGGAGGTTGGCGCCTGCCAAATTGAGCACCAAATGTCGGGTGGCCCACTCACCGACTGTGGAGGTGTCTTGTCGGCCACGTGTTCGCACCTCTGCATTCACCGCGAGAGCATCCCGCCTTCCGCGATCTCGCTGTTCGATGTTGCACACGTTGTTATCGACGCGGAGGCGCATTCTCCTAACGAGCTGCTTGGTTATGCACATTTATTGGCTGCACGGGTTGCGCCTTGCCTCGCACTATTAACATCACCTCCGCTGTCGGAGTCAGAGTCACGGCCATTCTCATCGTCGGTGCTGCCTTCGCACTGATAACGTGCCGTGCATCTGACGTACATTTGCCGTCGCGACCGTCTTCGGACATATTCCCAGCTGGCTGGAGTGAGTCTAGCCCGGGTGTTTACCTGGGTTCTATACCTCCGAGAGCCCATGGATCTGCCGGTGGTGGTGGGTGGCGGATCGAGCCTGCCTATATCTTCCCGTATTGCTATGGTGGGTGCGCTGGACGGATTGAGTCTAACTGCACTGACCAGCTGGTAGAGCTCCTCTTCAGATTCCGCAAAAAAAGCGGCCAGCGAAGTTGCGGGGCTAACCTTTCGTTCTCTTTCGTCGCTGTGCAACATAGTGTGGTGAAGATGTCCGCATCTCCTGCACCGTTATAGGCTGGTGCACTCGGTGGTGCGGTGCTCCCCTCTGAGACAGTTACCGAAGTACCGGAGTCGGATAACGGGTCCAAACAGTCCGCGGGCGTCATCTGCCTCACTTTCTCGCATAACCGCTCTGGGTGTCCTCCTTGGCACACACTGCAGGTGCCTGGCCCAAGGTTCAACGCGTGACTAAGGGCGATTGCTGTACAGCGGCCCATTTGAGATAATAATTGAAATACGAATTCCATTATTTGTGTTTCAAATTATTCCATTCGTAATACGACAAATTTCATAATTGGTCGATTAATAATTACCCGCTCTGACCGCACGTCAACTACTCGAAGTTGTTCATCGGGCGCTGGATGTATACGGATGATTTGAGCTGGTCTCCATTCATGGGCTTGAACATTATTGTTGGCGATCACGACCATGTTCCCTTCTTCCAATCTTTCTTTATGGGTGCTTCCATTTGTATCTTTTGTGCATTTCAGCAGGGTATTCCGCCTTCCACATTTTGCATAAATCCTGGACTTGTGCCCATAGCTTATCCCAGCAATTCTGTCGATTCTGATTCCACGCTGGATAGCATCACACTTCCCATCAAGAAACTACCTGGTGTTAGCGGCAGCAGTGCGTCTGGGTTGTTGGATTTCGGCCTTAATTTGAAGCATGCTTCAATCCGTGCTAATAAAGTGGCGAGTTCCTCGAATGTGAAGCGATACGCTTTCACAGATTTATGGAGTTGCATCTTGAAGTTTACTTTTTGGATGGAACCGACATCCAGTTGCGTAATTTTGCTTTCTAATAGAAATTCGTTCTGGTCTCTCTGAAGTTCTTTGGCGGCTTCCACAAAGTTGGTACCATTGTCCAAGTAAATGTCCGATAGGAATCCTCTCCGGGTGATGAGCCTACGACATGCTGCCAGGAATACCGCCGACGTCACGTCGCTCACGGGCTCTATAAATTTGAGCCGAAACACACAGAGGCACACAATTAGCCTTTGGTTAGCAGGTTGCTCGACCTTTGAAATTTTTTATTTCGTATGGTCTATCAAAATCTACGCCGGTGATTGCATATTGCCGTGTGAGCGTGGTAGCATTCCCATAAGCTGATGGCAGCATTCCCATAAGCTGTGTATTACCGTTTTAATTAGATCCATCGTCTTCAGAATCCCAATTTACTGTCGTCAAAGTTAGAGCATCACAGAATTTCCTCCATGCAGTGAGACCTGATGTGTGAACTCTACCAGTCATTTGCTTAGTCTGAATCCGTATGACAGGATAATGGGAAAGCGTTCATCTTGACTCGTAGGAGGCTTTCTGCGTCAATCCTTGGGTTGAGCGTCAGGATGGTGCTTCGCAATAGGCAACTTGTTCAGGAGTTTTGCATATTCTCCCTTACACACATCTCGTTGTGCCGTTTTAGAACCACTACTTCCGCCTGTTTGATTTAAGTGCCATACGGAAAACCTTTCCTTGTAACCATATATCCACCATGGCTGTTCCGAAGTCCACTTGTCAATCTGTGTAAGGCAACAGCTCTGCATCTGTCTGCTTCTCCCCTTTCAGGTTGAAGGTTACCCACATTTTCTGTTTGCTTCTCTTCTTTCGATGTCCTTCGCATCGATGGAAAGTGTCGGGGATTAGAGTGTTGTATTGCCCATTGCATTTTGAGCACCTGTCCTTACATCTGAATAACTTCAATTGATGGCCTGGTTGTAGACAAACCATGCAAAACTGTAGTCGTTTGATGGTCCGGAATCTCATTGTCGGATTCATTGCGTTGAATTATAGGCATTGGGGGAGCTTGTGTCCTCGTCCTGAGCATATTCACTAGGTGTCCCCACTAACTTTCACTTATTGGGCTTGGACCCACTTGTGCCAGCTCTGTTGGTCACCCGACACTGCCTACAACGTTTGGTACCTGGTCGTAAGAAACTTATTTAAATCCTCCCATCTTGGAATCTAGGATTTCTCCACAATGGTGTTCTCCCATATTGCGAGGGTGGTGTCAGGTAGCCTTAGAGAGCAAAGATATACAATCATAGCAATCCAATGCTCTACCCTGATGCCCAACAATCGGAGGTATGCCAAGCAGTTTGCAACCTCACTCTGCAACCTTTTGATGGCTTCGCCTGATTCAATATGCATAGCCTCCAAGCCAAATAACACCTTCTGCTGGGTGATAACGAACGCCCTCTTAGTTTCATACTTGGTCGACAGGCTATCCCAGGTTAAGGCTAACCCATCGTTGGTGAGCGGGAACTTTCTTACCACCTCTTTGGCTTATCCCCTAGTGTTTTGGTTTAGATGGTATAGTTTGTCCACCTGCGACAACAGTGGATTAATGATGTATATCGCAGTGAACAAGTCCCGGAACGATGGCCACGATGCGTAATCGCCATAGAACATATCGGTATCGCAAAGTGCGATGTGTATGTGGTGTAGCTAGGGTGCTGGCTCCGTTGATTGCGATATGGGTGCTATGGTACTAGAGCCTTTTGATACTTCCTTTTTGTACTTGCCGATTTCAGCAGCACTATTCAAATAGCGCTTTAGGTACTCATCATATTTCTCCTTCATGAAATGGTTTCCACATCTTGGACTAATCTCAATTATACTTTTGTCTTTAAATCACTCACCATAGTATGCCTTAATTTGGGTTCAGAGCTCCTTCAATAAATGAAAAAACAGTGGTAGTTTGTATTTGCTTTTATTTATTTATTGTTTTGTCGGGTGTATACAATTTACCTTTATACTCCACATAATCTTCGATTCCAAAAAAAATCTTTCTGTAATTCAAACAATCTCTCTGAAAATCAAACAACAAACAAACAATCAAATAAAGATGCTGTAAACAAATGATTAGAGGAAAAGAACAAATTTCTAGATTAGAAAGGATAATTTTATTCACATACAATATGTTTTTTGTACTACAATATTTGTTTACTTGCATTGAAATGCAAGGTTTATTTGTTTGATCAGCTGTTACGTATTTCCTACTTCAACTACCTTTTTTAATTGGTCTTCAAAACTTCCGTGAAGATTAGTGTGCTCACCAAAAGCAATTTCCCTTTGGATTTAAGAGCTTTGTTTTTATCGCTTGCAGCGTATACATGTTGCTCAGAAATTAGCTGATTATATACTGAATAGCTGATAAAACTTGGCTTTCTCCAAAGGATAACAGAGCGTTTATGCATTATATGCACAGGTATTTACTTGATCGTTTTTTTGTTTTGTTTTAACTCTGACGTAAATTGTTCTGAAATTGAATTTGCTTGCAAATATTATTTACCTCTTAATAATTAAATCAAGTGTGGTAATTAAGAAGGATATCACGACAAAGGAAGAAAATCCAAAAACGATCGCAATAGGCATTTACAACCAGTTAATATTAAGATTATAAATATCCACACTAGCAAAGATGAATTTGTATAAATAATTGATACCCGGATTGACACTATTTTTCATCACTTCAAATTAAAAATTCAAAAAAAAAATTCCAAATTAAAACTTATAAATAAATAATTAAGTTTGGTGATCCTTTTGTAAAAATTTTTATTTTAATGGATATTTAGTGAATTATTATCTAATGCCAAGATTTGGTTCTATTTACACGTTCAGCAAGATGTTGGTTTTAAATGCTTAAAATTTAGGACTTACCGAACTAGAAGTTTTAATGTTGAAGTAGTGTAGTTTAAATGACGTGGTTGGCTTTCTTTGGTTTTGAGTTACACCCAGATTTTTTGTTAAAGCCGGCACTACTTTAGCTGATGTGCTCCATTCAAAGGTGATTCAATTATTATGCTTTTTGTGGTGGATCTAGTTCGCAGGATCGGAAACCTGCGAAGTTTCTAAGAAAACTCTTAGAAATATGGGTTTTAACCATGGTTTGTATGGAACGTCACTTACCTTCCAAGCATCAGTGAATGGCTACTTCTAAGTATTAATTGCTGGTGGCTTCCAATTGTGGTACCACTCGTCACGTTCACGTTCAATGAAAAAGCAAAAATAAAATGTGTTAAAAGGGCGCATGTGCCCGTCGTTTTTTATGTATTCCGATACATAGTCTTACCGTCTGCACCCGTGTGGCTGATTCATATTTTGGGTCGCCCTTGTTGAGGCTCGCGAATGTCGGGTATGGTTTTCCAGTCCACATGTTCTATGATGAGCTCATACATAACCTGGTCTCGTAATTTAATGGTACAAAAGTTTTGACTATCGAGCTATCGCACGCGGTATTCCTCGATTAGGCTTTGCTGGTCACATGGATGTACTAATAACCTTATGCGCTGTGCCTGACAGTATTGCATTAGCAGAACTTCAGACGTGAATGTTTGGCTTATTGTCGTTCGGAGTTTAAGTTTCGTCTATCCACTGTTCACGCGCTGTGCCGCTGCAATTCTTTTGGAGACGCCAAACGTTCAGCTTCTGATCTTCCCCGCTCTGGCTCTTGGTAGACTGATCGACTCCAACACGGTTATCAATCTCTGATCGGTAGAGGCTAGAGCTCTAGGGTTTTTGGTGGTAAACCGACGGATCAAGTTGCTCTCCATTCTTTCATGTTGCCGTTGTAAGTGCGCGGGCTGGATCAAGACTACACTTTTCGCCTGCTCGAACTCTTCGATTTTCATAATATGCTTTACATGTGTGTCTCATTTCAGCACTTAGTCGTAGCGGATGAACTCTTTGGTATACAGGACCGGTGCCCGGCCAGAAATCCATAGCGCGGCTTTCTGATATAGTGAATCGACCCATCTGAAACAATATGAAAGACAAATATAATTGTTCGCGTATTCGTAACACCATTGTCAGAACGACCAGCTGTATTATTCCTCGACTAATTATTCCCCACCTTGTCCGTATGTCAACAACTTGCACTTGCACATTAGGTCTAAGACGAATTCGAATAATCGTAGCTAATATCCCCATAAGGGTTGGTACATTATTGTCTACGATGACTAGCATGTCCCTAAAATCCAGGTTTCTTTTGGGGTACGTCCATTTGAATTGAACGTGAACTCTTGACTTTCATCTGTTTGCTTGCTTTTCGGCTCCCAACTTTCCCAGCGATTGGTGAGCAGTTCTGATACTGCTGTTCATATAAGAAATGATCTGGATTTAAAAGTGGAAATTGAATTAAACCAAGCTTCAATCTATGCTAATAAGCTGTTAATTTCCTCCATTTTGAAGCCGACCGAGTATAAAATGCCAGTTCACTTTTGAGTCGTAATCCATGTCCTTTTGATTAATCTTGGACTCCAATATAAATTAGTGCAAGTTTCTATTCAAGTCATTTGCGACTCCCACGAACTTAATCCGTTGTCGAAATAGATGTCTACTGGGCATCTTCGCTTATCTTTAAATCTGCAAAATGCTGCCAAGAAGGCTGCGGAAGATATGTCGCCCAGCTTCCAATGAAAGACACAAGACCGCACATAGCCGTTCGTGTAGCATCTAGATAGATGGTCGTAAAAAATCGTGCCATATACTCATAATTCACTTGTGGTCAACCTTCCCGATCTAAGATCAGCTGGATTCTGATGAGTGTTGATATTCTGTAAGTTTATGAATGCGGCATATGCCTTTTCTGGAGAATTAAACAATCCATGATATTCAACCCCGGCTTTGGGGAATATTTAATTCAACGAGGTATACTTATTATTGTTATTTCTTTATGTCCATTGATAAAGTACGACTACTCGTGTAGGATATCCCCTAGCACTTCGGTATTCCAATCAAGTTCGATTAGCCATATCCTCTGAATGATTATTTTTACAGTTATCACAGCAGGCGTTCAGTCCGTCGTTCAGCCTTTGGAGTTGTTTGTTGACGACAAAGGTAACTGTTTTGAGCTTATAGACCTTCATATGCACCCATTTTTATTTGTGTAATACTATCCTTTTATATTATTGACCCTTATATCGAATCCAAATCGTACAATATGTTTTCTGCATGTTGCTGTTGAACACATTTTGCTTAACTCTACATTGTACCATGAAAGTCATAAAGTCCTTTTGTATGTTGAGCCGGTGTATATCAATCACTCTCAACTTGGTCGTAATGCAGTCCAATTTTATTCCTGTATAATGGAGCGCGTGCTAGGACCTGGGAACGGATCCATGGCCAATATTGACAAGAGGCCGAGAACCTCGTTTTTCTACGTCTGCTTATCTTACCTTATATCTTCCATCCTTACCTCTGGAGACTGGGCGTTTATAAAACTCTTCGCAGTACGTTCCTTCCTTCCTTGGGACTTTGCCAAGTTCCAAAAACCATTCCATTTGAAGAGAAATTTTTGTGTGAAATGTTTTGACGGTCATTGCTGGTTGAAGTGAATGATTTGGCTTTGTAAGAGTCCAACCAAATACTGTTTTGTGTCAAAACGAAGCCCATATCATATAGGTGAATGGATTCTTATATGAGCGCCGGATAGATATGACTTCCAAAGAGCATATTTACTAGTTGTATAGGGTCTTCGTCACGGTGTTCCAGTTCCAAAATCCGCTGTGGGCAGGTTCCCAGTCAATTAGGAGAAATGGTAAGGCTATGATATATCTTCGATCCTTGCCTCTGGAAACTGGGCATTTATCCAAGTCTTCGCAGTCCCTTCCTTCTTTGGGACATCTTAAAGTTCCCAAAACCATTCAATATGAATAGTAATTTTTGTGTGAAATGCTTTGATGGTCATTCCTGGATCAACTGGATGAGTTGCCTCGGTAAGAATCCAACCAAAAACGTGTTGTGCCAAAACCCACATCATTCACTCCGATACATATCATTGCTGAGGAGCATATTAACTTGTTAGATAAGGCTCTGGACACAGTGTCCTAGCTCCAAGATTTTCTTCGGGCAGGTTTTTAGTCAATTTGGAGACCATCATCACCTCTACCGCCATCCTCCAATCTGGAATCCTGCACATGCATATCATCAATCTGCATATTTTGATCACCTTTCCAGCACTCCGCTCATTTAAACCTGAGAACACCGCTAGACACGTCCTCGTATGGAACTGCAACCATTTCTGAAGCCGTTCCTTCTGATCTGGAATCCAGAAATGCTTGCTCTTGCACAACCTTTCCTTTGTAACCGATACCAACAATGGCTGTCACTAAGACGAATTAATTATTTGTACTTACGAGCCAGCTCTGAATGCGTCGGCTGCTCCCCTTGGATGGTAACAATATGAAACGATCTGTAATGTCATTTATAACTAAAATCTTTCTGAAAGAGCTTTGGATACAGAAGGTTGATTGGAAGGAACCTCTTACTAACAATTTAGTTAGTCTTTGGCATAGGATCAGGATGACCTAATATGTTTACAGACTATAGAAGTTCCTCGCTATGTCCTCACAAACCTCACTCGGAAAAATGCATGGCGTATAGATGCTGTAACAACTTTCGTTCACAAGAAAAAAGGTCGTACAAATATCCTTTATTGATTTTCAAATCAGAGGAAGCTTCAATTCCAATCACTACCAAAATTGGAATTATGCGCAGAACTTCTACTACATCGAACGTGGATAAGAATAAACACAAAATTTAATCCACATAATTCATCAAGTGTGTTTTGGGCGGATTGTCAAAAGGTCCTCTAATAGGTAAATCGTCACTCATCTACCTTAAACTATTTTGTGGTTCATGGAATATCTGAACTACAAGAAGAATCCTAGTATCATTTTGGGTCATGTACCTGCGGATATCGTATCGAGAGCAGCAGCGCAATTACCATCCACAATTTGGTTCAGAGGACCTGCATTTTTATAAGAATAGTGCTCGAATAAAGTTGTAAACAAATTAGCTTAATTGGTTGTTTTTAATTTTTTTCTTTATATCGCTCAACGTTTCGACACGAGTTTCTAAACAACAAATTTAATTTAAGAAATTATTATTTTTTTTTTTTTTTTGTTATTCAAACACAATTACAATTATGGACATAAATTCGTTATGACAAAAATCATGAGAAAACAATCTACATATGTAAATAACTATCATCTTTAAGATTAATTGCATACTTTTCTATGTATCTAATATTATTGTATTACACAAATCGAACTTATGATTATGATCCTCTAAAAGTCGTATGGTTTCTCGAATGTAGATCGCGTTGCTTTGTTTTTGGGTAATAGTATTGTTTTTAATAATATAAATATATATTTTGTTGACTTCCGAATGCCTTTCTTAATGTTTCAACAGCTGTTACTGCTATGGAATTGGTGTTTTTATTGTTGTAAGAATTGTTCAGATACTTTGTTCTGTTGTTTTCACTATGTTCTTAATGTAGTTTACTAAATAATTATTTTGTTTAAGAATTTTTGTCAATTTTAGTATATTTCTATTATGAAATTTTTTGTGGCTGATAGTTGACACTTTTTCCGCTAGAAATCTAATGTTATGTTTTTGAGCAGGATGTTGGTTTGACAAATAGTTAATGATCCCTGCAGAAGTAATGGCTTTGGTATGCCAATCTGTAATAAGGTTTTTGCCTCTTTAATATATCACACATCAAGATAATTGATAATATTTGCTGTTTTCTTTATCTATTGTGAATAAAATTTTTTGTGGTAGCTGTTAAATTTGTTTTTGTATGAAATCTGCATCTGTATTTTTAATTACAGCGTATTGCTCCCAATATTGATGTTTTCGAACTGCAATATGTCTGCTCGTTCCCAAATGCACAATAGGTGTTCCGCTAATTACTATTTAGCCGAAATCGAAGCAATTCAAAATGTTAAATTGCTCTCTCTTCAAAAGGATGATGTTTTTATTCACAAAGAGGCTGTGGAAAATAAGTCTGTTAAAATACTGAGAGTCAGAAGAAGATTATGTAATGATTTCCAGTTGAGTTTCCAAACTTACATCGTTTGGTGAAGCTTTATAGTGAAGATTTACAATAATGTGTCATCTGCATGCATCAAAATATTCTGCTTGGTATACTGCAACAAAAAGGATGTGTAATCAACGATCGAGATAATTAGAAGGATAGTTCAAAATTGTGTACATTTCTTTTACTACAAGCACAAATTTATAGAACATATTATGTGCAATTTACCGGCAGATTGACTCCTCCAATAAACGTTCTTCTTGATTACGGAAGCCGATTATAGCAGCGCATTTTTTACATCACACAGCATTCGTGGAAAGTACCTTACAAGACTTATGAACCAGTTTTACGTGTTTTGGATCTAAAGCCATTCTATTAGAACTTATCTTTACATTATCAAAAACGCATTTCTGCTGTGCCTCAAGACATTTGTAAGCCCTCGTGGAGCACTTCAACGTTGTTATTGCGATAACGCAATAAACTTTCTGGGCACTTTAAACAAACTTCAAGAATTATTAGGCAAAGTTCCTAATACCAATGTTATTGAAGACGTAATCTCGTACAGAAGCACAGCAGGATTTGAATTTTGTTCTATTCACTATGTCATGCTCCCTCGGTAAACCACGGTGGCGCGCTTGTTAAATCTGCAAAACCCTGTCTCATGAAAAATCTGAAGAGCGACTGAGCTATGAAGAGTTTCACACATTGTTAACTCAAATTGAAGCTATTTGAAATTCACTGCCGATCGCTCCTATGTTTGAAGATCCGAATGATGGCGATGATCTGACGCCAGGCCACCATCTCATTGGTATATAACACGTGGCACTTTCTAAAGATTCTTATAATGCCAATTTGACAATTAAATCACTTTCAGGGTATCAAAAAAGTTCGTTTTTGAAAAATCAACCTTGGGAAGCGTGGGCTCGGCTTGTCGGTTCAGCAAAGGTCATTATGATCTGCACCTCAAGAATATCTTGCGATATGCCAACTAGTAGTCCTTCATGGAGATAATACACAAACACAAAACAATTTACGGTCCGATGGAAAATTTCGTGTAGGTGAATTTAAAACAAAAAATGGGGTATGCACCTGGCCTAACCACAATTTGGCTCTAGTTCTTACCTTAAACGTTAATTGAAGCGTTAGATGCGTTCAACGGACGGTGGATATTGGAGGAGAAAGGTTTATAGTTTAATTAATTTAAGTTTACCCACATAGGTTATAGATTGACATGATGTATTCTTAATCGCTCCTAGACAAACTCGCTTAAACATTACACTATTCACTTACATTAACGTGTGCTCAGACAACTAAATATGGCTATATGATTTGTTATAGTAAACTTCTAACTTAACTGCAATCAACTCATTTTGCTTTGTAAATATTACATTTCATACAGTTCAATTGTGACCATTAAATCAATAGCATCAGCGTGATGTTAAAAATCTATCAATATCTAATAAGCCTTATAAACTTCATTGGGGAATTAAAAATAATAATTAGTTAAGAAAACAATTAATCGAAAATTTTTGGAAAAGATTCTATTTTACGCCATCAGTGGGTTCTTCTAAGATCTGGCACCTCATCCAAAGTTTCATATCTCAGTAGCTCTAGGTTGTTTATGATGGTATGCTACGACATCACCGAAGTAACAGCTAAATGCGTAAAATAGAAATTGATGATAATAGCATCACAATGCTCTATGAAGGATTGCAAGCAATTTACTAACTCGTTCTGCACCTTCTTTGTGCCCCACCCTAATTTGGTTTGCATAGTCTCCAAGCAACATGTTCAGGTTTCTATTTACCAAAATTATCTGGTTTTCGTCTCTGTCTCAGGCCAGCGCATCATTGGTAACCGGAACCTTCTTCACCACATCCTTGGCTTGATGTCTGATCTTCGTGTTCAGGTGATATATTTTCGGAACCTGCGCAAACCCAGGATGTAGATCGCCGGGAATGAATTCCGAAAAAATGGCTTCAATGCATACTCTTCGTAAAATACCTCATATGTGCATAGTCTGACGGCCTCCATTCAATACGATATAGGTGCATGTGCAATGGACGTTCCCGTCACTTTTCTTTTGTATTCGCCGATGTGCGTAGTACAGTTAATTTGCACTAAGGCACTTATCGTACATTTCGTTGATAAAGTGTTCCCCGCTAATTTTCGAGATCGTGTGGTCTAAGCAGTATTCATTATACACGGCTGCTTAAACTGTGCCATACAGATATCTTGTCGTATGTCTGCATACACGAAAATACTATGCTAGACAATTGTCTTAATGGCTGAGAAAATGCTGATGCGGCACATTCCATTGTGCTGGGTGAATTTACGCATATCAGCTTATTCCGACATCTATCGTAAGAACGCACGCCTCACAACAATTAAACTATGTCATTATTGTCACCTATTAATAAACCTCTGCAGTCTAGAGGGGACACTTAACTTGTGAATATTATTTCAATCATGGGGACCGTGACAACTTTTCGAGGCTATTGAATAGGTATAAAAATATTTTTTCAAAATAATTTCACCTTAAACTTTTTCAATTATATTTAATTAATTTTGATTAATAATTTGCGCTGCTTTCGTCGTTATTTTGAACTATCAACTAAACAGTATCATCCTGCAATAAATTCCACTGAGCGAAGCAAAGGATAAACGCTCAAATACGAACCCAACACTCGGATAGCCCATGCGGAATAGCAGGACCAGAAACCTATAAGTATCCTTAAGAGAAATACTGAGATAGGATGTTTATTTCTTGATTTCATGCCTAGTGCATACTGGCTTATCCAACACCAAAGAAATAATGGTGAAATAGGAATATCCGCTTATTCTAGGCATGAATCCTACAAGCAAGATGAGAAGTATTCATAAATAATTACCATGGAAACTACTGAAGCTGAGGTTATGATACCAAATCAAGAGTCGCAATCACGTGTGTTTGTATGAAATTCAATCATTAGTTCGAAATATCCGTTCGATTAATAAATCCAAATTGTAAAGACGTAACCGTGACGCCACCAGAACTTAAATTTCAAAGTTTTCTGATTATAAAATCATTGATTTTCCTAATGAAAATTCCAAACAATCAAAAGTCTTAGAAAAACTTTCCAGATATTTCCCCTTAATCGTTCAACTAACTGACATGCGCCACAATTTAGTTATATAGATGCAACAGTTACAAAAGCTTCTCTGTACGTTACAATATATCCAATTCCACATACTCACAAGGAAGAAATTGAATATATATATATATATATACAAATATGTATTTATTTGCTATATATAGCCCTCTGCTTTAGACCCCAAAAAACGATTACCGAATTCAAGCGAAAAATATTGGCGCTTAATTATTGATAACCGCACAAATTAATAAAAACTTATCGCAGACAAGTTTCAACTACCAAATATTTACGACATCCTTCACAAACTTAGCAGAGCTAAATACTTCTCATGCCTTGACCTAATGTCAGGTATTGATCAAATAAAAATCGAGCCAAACTCAAGGGACATTACTCCATTTTCCACATAATGTGGCTACTTCCTTATGGGTGAAAAAACTATTCTAGACCTATCGCATGCATTCCAGCAGAGTTATGATATCTTATTGAAGATCCAGTGAAACTAACGACTTTGTACATTAAACAATTGAGCAAATAAAGGAATATTTTGTATGCAAGTTCATGCAAATTAAATGCAGCAGAATGAGGCGATTAGAATAAGTATATTATATATATTTGTAATTTCCTATGTTTGACTAAAACATGATTAATCATGCAGAATTACAAGTTGTTGGTGTTCAGCTGGTTGCTGGTTGAGACAATTTCATTACTTCATGAGCTTGGACTTTTTTCCGTGTTGTTCTATAGTTTTTAAGTTGTAGGGTTCCCCCAAAAGGTGAATTCTCATTGAGTTAAGCCCTTCAACAGAAGTCAAATTCAGTTCTGACAGCTTTGACAACTACTGATTTTGAAAAACATGGACGGACAAATACAAAATAAAGTCGCACTGATTAATCCAATAAATGAACGCAATCGTTCTTAAATAACATGCAACTTACACTTTTAGTTCTCAGGAAGTTGTGGAACAGAAGTGATAGTAAAATTACGATACTGTTTTTCTCCAGCACACCTTTTAAAAAGGCTCTCAAAACTAAAATACCATAGACCCTCGAACTTCTTTGGTGATCAACGCTATGATTATGTACAAAGGAGCACTTGGTTCCGATCTATCAATTGCGATACACTTAAAACTGTGTATAAAAATTAATATTCATGCATTTCACATGCAATTTCATCACAGTACACCATGCCTCGAACCACTTGTTCAATTACATCACGAACAAATAAGTTCAAAAGACAATTTAGTCTTTTAGAAAAATTCAAAAAAATTATTAATATAATGCTACGATTGCCCACTTGCTATTTACAAAAGTTTGATCAATAGAATCCAGGATATACAACAAATTAATTTGCAACCAAAAGTTATAAAGTATTTGTTTTGCTTTGTTGCTCGATTGCATAAAAGCTTGTTTGCGTTTATGGTTACGCCTAGTAAAAATGATCTAAAGCAGATACTATTTTTATGATAAAAGAGATAGACGGTGAAGTGTATTGTTGGTTTGCTTGAGTGGATAGCTCGAGCCCAAATTGTTGCTATAAAGCTTTTAAAAAGCAGTCATTGTATTTATTCTAAACGAGATAGACGATGTATAAGTGGTACGTATTGGTCGGTCCAATGGCTTCCAGATTGCTGATTCGCAAGAAAAACGCATGAATACAGGTTGCTAAGTGCGATGGGCTGTAAGTGCCCCTTCTTTAATACAGCTGGAATGTACATGAAATTTTAAATAACGAACTCAACTACAATAAGTTGTCGGTCGTTTCGTTAAGGTTGTTGGCGGTAGATATCTTCAATCAATTTATTGCGGACTCGGTTGTCGATCACATTTGCTGCGCGTGGCTAAAGAGTGAAAAAATAAAAGAAAATTTTGTATTTGCATTTGACCGTTGTTTTTTATGTATGGTGATACATAGTTTTATCGTTTTCCATGGCTAACGGTATGTGTGTTCTTTTCTCCCTTTGGTTCGCTTTGTACTTGTTGTGTTTTTCTCCCCGGCAACATTGTGACGTTTTGCTCCATCTTTCTTCTGATAACATGCCTTCTGTCTACAATTCCTTTTTTGCATTTGACCGTTGTTTTTTATGTATGGTGATACATAGTTTTATCGTTTTCCATGGCTAACGGTATGTGTGTTCTTTTCTCCCTTTGGTTCGCTTTGTACTTGTTGTGTTTTTCTCCCCGGCAACATTGTGACGTTTTGCTCCATCTTTCTTCTGATAACATGCCTTCTGTCTACAATTCCTTTTTTGCATTTGACCGTTGTTTTTTATGTATGGTGATACATAGTTTTATCGTTTTCCATGGCTAACGGTATGTGTGTTCTTTTCTCCCTTTGGTTCGCTTTGTACTTGTTGTGTTTTTCTCCCCGGCAACATTGTGACGTTTTGCTCCATCTTTCTTCTGATAACATGCCTTCTGTCTACAATTCCTTTTTTGCATTTGACCGTTGTTTTTTATGTATGGTGATACATAGTTTTATCGTTTTCCATGGCTAACGGTATGTGTGTTCTTTTCTCCCTTTGGTTCGCTTTGTACTTGTTGTGTTTTTCTCCCCGGCAACATTGTGACGTTTTGCTCCATCTTTCTTCTGATAACATGCCTTCTGTCTACAATTCCTTTTATGTATGCGCCGGGCATTCACATCATGACCTTCCTCGTTCTGTTTTCTGGGTTGATCGCATCAAAATCGAGTGTAAAGGTCGGGTCGGTTGTGGTTAGATGCCTAAGGTTTTTCATAAGAAGGACAATGCATCGAGTCACCATCTATCATCCCGTATTGTGAGTTGCACGCTGTTAGAATTGCATCTAGCTGTACAGTTTTGTCCCTGGAGCTCATCGTGCAATTCTGTTAAAAAGGTGGCAACTGCTTTTGTAGGGTTTGCTTATTTCTAGCTCTTCGACTGCTGCATGGTCTAGTAAGGTTCCGCGCATTTTCGACATATCAATGTGACCCCTGTACGGTGTTAGCAATCAGCAATCATGAAAATTTCTATAATGTCAGTGGTGCATAATAGATTGCAACCCGTACGCGGGTGACATTTGCCTCAATTCAAAACAACGCAGTAGCAATACTCGACAGGTACCTGGCCTTAGGTTCAAAGCGTAACTTTTTGTTAATGTGATGAATCGTCCCATATGAAACAGTATGAATTATGGACTTTATTATTCATTACTCCATACTTTTCGTTATGGCCATGAACTTAACAGCTTTGAATTAAAGCTAGCTTCCGTTCATGCTAAATAAAACCCGCTTCAGCAAATGGATTTTGAAACACGACACCTCATTCCGGTAATTCTCATATGAGCAGCTATATATTTATGGCAACATTAGATGGAAATTGATCTTTAGGACCCAATTGATGACATTCTTACCCATTTCGACCTCACACGAAGTTGGTTTTATTGTTGGAATTGATGTCTGACAGGAGCCTTCGCTTAGAAAGAAAAAAGACCAAGAATGCTGAAGTTACGTCGCTCAGGACTTTAAAATGACCTTTTTTTTAGAATCACACAAAATTTGATATGTTCGATTTCGTATGGTTCATCGCAATCTAGACTGATGTTCACAAAAGGTCGTGGAAGCATTGCCATTAGCTGTGTTCATATAGGTATCTTATGGATGAAACATCGTTTTCAACCATTTAGCACTCCTTTTATAAATTTGTTGTCTTTGACAATACAATATATCTGTCATAAGTGTCACAGTGTAAGGCAATTCGCTGCATGCATTGGCACGTGATGAGTCCTTTATACTCACAGCCTTGAAAGCCCGCTAGCGTATGGTGATTAATTAGGCAAGGCTCGTCAGATCACTCGGGTTTAAGGGCAGTACCTGACTTCTGGGTGCAATTAATGACTTTATCGAACGAGCTATACTAATTGTTATGATTTCTTTGAGTCCGTCAACGCAGAAAGTCTTTTCGTGTAGGAAATTCATTATGAATTGAATTATTATTAAATTATATTATAGGTATTTGAACAGTATTAAATGGGACCAATTCTGATAAAAGAGGGAAATAAGAAAACAAATTATTATATTTATATTAACTGTATTTCTGTCATTTCTGACAATATTTCTCATGACACTTACACGTAAAACACGTAGATTGTTCGATTGATCGCATATGTCATGTTTATGACTGAATGAGAGCTGAATTTGTAACGCTTCGTTAAGTTGCCCCAATGGCCCGTACGAAATCTGTGCCCATTATAAGTTTATCTTAATTCCGATCAACACAATCAAGAATAGTCGTATGGGAAGTTTCTCTATTTGTATCGTGACTGAGAAGTCAGGTGCTTTGTGGCTTTCTGTGCCATCTGCTAGTCTGATAGTCTGGTGTGTTGAAGTATATCGTCTGGCGTGAGAGATCCGAGTATTGTATAGAAGTATTATTATTTTCTCTCCGGAAAAATCGGCAACGCATGTGCCTATCTTGCCGTAGTTCTTACAAAATAATAGGTGTAACATGGTAACATTACGTTGTGGTTAGATATTATTCCGAGCTTTTCAAACTCATCTTCCAGCATAGTCAACCCATCATGGATTGCTCATTCCAAGCGGTTACATGAAATTATCTCGTAGACCGTGTGTCGACTAAGCAAATCAGTTGACATTTGAAGGGACTTCCAAAACACAAACCCCTCATATTAATGCCAGTTCAAGTCCTTTATTTGCGATCGCATTAGGGCTGGGAGACTTATCTTCTCTTCTCCTTTGAACTGCCGCTCTAACTCCGCATTCCTATATCAGTAGCACGAGCTGCGAGGGACTTGCTGGTACGTGAAGTTCGGTTGTTGCGGGAATGACTCCTTGACTCCTATACCCGGGTACTCTTGTGCCTGTCAGCATTGAACTTCGAATAATCGTAATTTCTTATTCACGAGCTTATAGGCAGTACCTTATGGTGCAAATTCGGACTTGTAATAATTTTATAAATGCTTCACGTTTCCCTGACATAATTGCCTCCTTCAGTAGCTCTCGATAGGATCAGTATAGCTTGAACCATTCATCAAAGTTTCCTTTGCCTCGTGCATGAATTGCCGTTTAGTATGGTTGCAGAATTCACGTTTCATCTTTATATGTTGGTTCCACCAATACACAGATGGCTCGTGCCACCTGCATGCACTTTCCCTTAGCAAAGCTGCTCCAAACGCTTTTTTAATGTAGGTGGTAGCGTGCTGAATTATCGGGAGACCCAGTATGTATTTTACCAGCATCGTTTCGAAGATGGCTTCGTTCAGCGTACCAGGTAAACGATAAGATAACGATGCTGTAGCAATGGCCCAGTTGGGCAATTAGAGCGTTGTAGAGCCCCTGCACAAATGATTGCTCGTTGGTCACTTTGCGTGTAGGTGTCGCTTAGGTACTATTCGGAACTGAGTGCAAGTCTCTTGCAAGTAAATGTGAGGTTAATCGATCCTGAACCCTCTTTTGTGAACCTGTGTTCAAAAGCACTAAATCTAGCGTGATGAAAACTTCCATGAAGATTCTTTTCTTCTCGTTTGTTCTTCTTCAGCCCCATTCGACGGTCCATGCGTTGAAATCACCTTCAATAAATATTGGGGAACACCTCCTTACAGCCTCCACCAGATTAGCTACCGTTATTACAAACTAGGGTTTAGTCAAGCTAATTGGATACCACCCACCTTCACGCGTACAAATCCTGGGTGCTTCCAGGTCAGTTTAAGAAATTGTGGACTTTTCCCCGCAACGCCATATAGCTTCTTTGCCGGTTATATCTGAGTCGCAGTTGTCGGTTGCCTTTATTTGTCACGTAAAACTTGAACTAATAGGTCCTGCGTTGCACGACAATGTTTTCTTTGTTTCTTGAAGGGCCTTGCACCCGGCAGTCCCAGGTCTATATTTGGTTTCCATTGATGGCATGGCTACACAGAGGAGACAGTTCGGTTCCGTAGTAAATTCTTTTGCTTTAGGTCTGCTTTCCCACAGTTCAGTCAGAAAGTGCTTCTAACTACATTAGGTCAGTATTTTGCAGCGTGACTAAAATCACGGCATCTGAAGCAGCTGGCAGCAATTATCTTCCTTCGTATTCTGCATTCCGCCCACCTATCGTTGAACTTCCTGCTCTGGAGCACGGCTTTTGACGGTGATTTGAGCTCCTGCACAGGACTACTTGATGGATTTTATGGAAACATCTGCTCCATCTTTTAGCTGTAGGTGCTTAACTAACGCCCTGCTGACATTTCGTTTTCGGTTTCTCCGGACTTTGAGTTTACCACTCCAGGGTAAGTGCTCTGGGTCTTTTGCAGTTACCTTCCTAGGTCGAGGACAGCTCCTTGGGCGAAGGTAGTCTGCTTTTTGATTTCAGCACGCACGTTGTGTCTGCGTTTCACGTAACTTTCCTCTGGATTTTAAGATTCATCATAAATGTTTCATATCCAGGTTCTAGAAATCCTACACCATCGAGCTTCTCCGAAATGGTGCACCGACATAAGGTGGTGGAGTTGAATATGAGATGACACCTCCTGCCTAAAGATTCCTTGTTGTGCATGTTGGCATTTGCCGGATTAGTAATAAATTTACCACTCTCCTGTTATAGTTGGGATTTTAAAGTATTACTTCCTGAAATTTTCGCTTTTTGAAAAGAAATCCGCGCACCCGATTTAAGACAGTTGTTCTTCGCTAAACTTGTCTATCTTGCCTATCTTCGAATAGTATGGGTGGTGCGAAGAATTCGTAGGGGTCACTTTTGAAATTGATCCATGTTGTCCATCGTATGTTGTTGTTCTTATACCAAACAATGGACCCGACAGCAAGAATTTCGGAGATTCCCGTGGACCGTTGAATGCTTCTGGTTGTTTTTCTTATCGTTCGGTGAAGGAAATTGGGTAATGACATAGATGGATAAATAAACCAGGCCCTGGAATGGGAAAAAATAACACTTAGACCAATTTTCGGGACCATTTTGTCGCCTTGAAAGTGTAGCAGGTAATACTTGCTGTTTTTCTGGTATTGTGTTCTTAATGAGTTCACGATCTTTTGTTTTTGTAAACCTTATACTATCATGGATTGGTTCTTTTTGGTCGGTGAGATACGTGAGGTTGTGACTGCCAATGCTAGTGTGGATAGCGACAAGGGACATATCTGGTGTTGAAATCTTCTTCATTAGGGAGGGCCCTGTGAGCAATGCAGTTATCATTTTAAACGTATTTCTATCATAGGAGGGGAAGGTCCTGCTTCTGAGTAGTGAGCTTGGCGTGTCTACATGTTAGTTCAAGGTTCCAATGCCTTTGTGCTTTAATCTTGTTCATCGTATTAATGTTCATTTTGGATGTACCGAGAAGAATTTCTGTAGGTTCGTGGAGAAAGACTTGATCAAGCTTTGTGCCTTTCTTAGCCAGTGCATTTACTTCACAGTATCCCTTGAAATCACTATGCCCTGGTATACTACAAATTCTGATCCTTTTTCGATTTTAATTCCCTATATCATTAAGTGATAGGATACATGACTAAACTGTTTCGTATGGGTAGGGAGATGGCTTTGACAGCCGAGCCCTGCATTATATTTCTGGAACTATGCAAGGATTTGCCTGAGCACCACATTGCGATACCCTCTGCGTATGCAACAACGGTTAGGAGTCTGCAAACAAAGAGTGGGGAGAGAACCCTTTCCTTCAGTGGTTATGACAATTTTATGACAACCGAGTTCAGAGATGATGCGTCTGCTATTAAATAGTCTTAAAATCAGATAGGTGTTCGATTAACTTTTAAATTTTCCGATTTCAAGAGAATTCGGCAACAAATTGTTGAAGGTGCCTTGGATATCACCAAAGTTAATTAAGTAAAATTCCTTATTTTTAACTGATTTTTCAGCGATTTCAAAAATGGACTGGAGAGCAGTTTCTGTAGATCTGCCTGAAGTATATGCGTATTGACTGCGAAAAATATAACTGGGATGAAGCGTGGAGGGATCTTTTCCTGCATAAGTGTTTCAAAAACCTTAAGATGGAAGGATGTTAGGCTCATTGGTCTGAAACCTGTTGCCTTTACATGTGATGACTTACCTGACTTGGGGATGAAGACTACTCTAGATAGTTTCCAAATGTCAGATATGTGACACACCGATATGCATTCGTGTTATTTCACATGAAGCCATGGAAGAAGTATGTCAGGTGCCTGCTGCAGCTCGGGCGACATAATGCTATCACGTCCCGGGGATTTGTGGCATACAAACCTGTATATCGTTTTGGTTATATAGGATTTGTCCATAGTTATTTTGATACATTATTTAATACAACCCTGAAGGTGTTCTTTGAGAAGAAGCTATAGAGTTTCTTTTGAGGTTAGAGGCCAAAATATTCCCGAGTCTACTAGTTTCGGAAATCTTGCCAACTTCACTAGTGTAGTCATTTGAGAAGTTCCGTTTGGCAGTTCTGAATAGGTTCTTAATCATGACAGTTTTCTTCGAGCGTCGTGGTGTTTCGCCTTATGAGTTCCGTCTACATGACAAAACTGTCAACAAGGCGTATTTTTTTAGTTTTATGCAATGTTTGCTTGAAGCTGTTTCTAGATTTATGGAAAGACAGCTCTTGGCTTTTGCATCACACCTGTTTCACCTAATTTAACTCAATGTGATTTTTGCCAATTTCCTTAACTCAAAAGACCGCTCGAATCTACAGGGACACCGCTTTGAATCTATCGAACTGATTCAACATGAATCGCTTCGCGTTTCGAAGGCTATACCAGGAAAAGGCTTTTTGCCATGCCGCGAAGAATGAAAAAAACGTAGGCATAACTGCATAAATATTTCGAAGGGGCTGAAATTGATTTCTATGAATAAATAAAGATTTTTGGTTTTATAACAATATTCTTCTTAGTTTTGAACACAGTAATTAATTAAATGGAGCAANATATTCTTCTTAGTTTTGAACACAGTAATTAATTAAATGGAGCAAAAGATAACAGCTTGACCACACATGTGACTATAAAGTACGTGCAAAACTCGCAAATAGCTAAGAACAGAATAATGGACGTTATAGCTCCTACCTCCACCGTCAAGGACTAACAACAAATGCCACATTTTAAAAATAAAAATTAAGAAAAAATTTGAATAAAAAGCAGTGACAAACATAAAATCTTTTCATAAGATCTGACAAAGATGGTAAGCAAATCACAATCAGTGACCGAAACCCAAATGAGCAGTAATCACATGGCAAGAAATAGTACATGGCAGATGCGTCTGAATCATATCTGATATTATTTGGATGTTCACGGTCTGACTTCACCTAGGTGATTCAATAACTACAGTTAACCTATGAGCACATTTTACGTTTAATTAAATATAATTTAATTAATGTATTAAGTAAGTTGTTACTTATGATTGATAACATATGATATTTTATTTTTTAACTCTGAAAAGACAAAACATTACAAAAAAATATATACAGTATATAATTATAAATTGGGTTCAAGGACTCCAAAATCGATTACCCTATTGTTAATATTATTAACAAAGGTAGAGTTGTACAGATTGAGCTAGCAATTATATATCACGTACGGCACAATTGGTAGTAACGATTTATCAGTTACATATTATATCTTTGTGAAAAAGGTATGTCACAGCAGTTTATATGGCCAGTTACCAAGCACAAATTTAAACCATCCAATTAGTTTTATTTGTAATTTTACCTTGTGTAGATATGATAGGATTTCGTTATTACTAATTTTTAACATAGTTTCCTTAAAAGTTCAATTTAATTCTATCGTACTCATGTAGATTGCCAGCAGTATGTGGAAAAATTAAGGTGAATACGAGAAAATTTTGATAAATTTTCCATATCTTTGAGGCTCACGAGGGATAAACTATTCAAAAACATATCAAAAGCTTACTAGACCGCTAGGAAGACATAAGAGATTTAAGGAATGGAAATATTAAGAAGATTTCATACACCATAGGCCCTGTAATCAATTAGAATCAAACGTAATCCACTTCAGCTGGATTTGAAACCTAAATAATGACACAAACAGTAACTGAATGTCTGGACATGGTCTCAAGCATCTTGTGAATTGTAGTGCGGAAAAATACAAGACCACAGCAGAAAATTTAGTCAAACCAAATTGAGAAGAACAGCAGGAAATCGCATTTCTAATGAGAGAACTATCTCGGAAATACGATAAGCTTAAATCGTAACAGTTGATATAGGAGATAGTGTTGGTGTGGTAGAGAATAGTATGTAGTAGATGCACTCTCGAATTGCAGTGTATGTACGAAATGAACACATCGGAAGTTCTTAAGTACTAAAGATTACCTCTAGAATAAGAAACAAGACAATCCGAATGAAAAACCCTAACCAATCCCTTACATTGGAAATGAGCCCAATGCGTATAGCGGAAAAACTTTAATGTTGTTAAAATTGTGTTAAGCTGTAATCAGGTTGGTGTTAGTGTAAACACGGAAACAAAATATAATCGTAAGTAAAATATAATTGATGGTTTGGGCACTAATCGAAACTTAACTTAGGTAAATTGTTTCCAAGTCTTGAAGAAGAAGCCCGTAAACGATCATCACAAAATTACGAATGTCTCTCATTGAAAATAATTTTTAAGAATATATGTATATATGAATTTAAAATTATGGTCAGTAAATATTTGGAAAATTTAGAAGTAGCACTACTCGGTTGACTACATTGAATGGCTGGGTAAAAATGAATTGGACAACATTTTGAAAACATATCATGACGACCCAATTACTGGTTGCCAAAATGGTTGATCTTGAACAATATCTATTATATCTATTATATTA
>JXOS01103134.1:0-10969 GCA_001015075.1 Cirrula hians
GTCCCAGAACATACACATCCCTACTACTAATACTAATACCCTCTTAGTTGCACAATCGATTTTGCCTGCGCTTTGGCCTGATGCATCGAAATGAAAAATATCTTTTCCATATTTTGGGATCAACGGATTTTTGGCCAGCATTTCGAAGGTTTTAAACTCCCACAAAAGAATGGTCAATTGAGAAGCTAAATATTGAATATACGATTTATATCATCCCTGTTGCATTTCAAAAGCGTCTTTGAAAGCCTCTTTTTCATAATATTGGTCAGAGTTGCCTTCCAATTTACATTTTCTAATTGTTGCTTAGCCATAAATACTTTGAAAGTTACCACATGCAATATATTAAGACGACTTTAACATTTTGTTAGTTTCGCTTCAACATTATTCGTTTACTTGTCCTAGTGTCTTTTGTGGATCATGAATAATTTCTCCACTCCTGTAAACTTCAAACAAACTTTGTGTACCGATGTGTACCGATGAATTTGTATATTGTTCACGAGGGAAATCTGTAATATTCATATGCAGTAATGCCCCCTTTGTTATAGATTGTTATGCGCTAAATATTTCTCTCTGAAAATAAAACACTAAATATTATGCTCAGAGTTGTTTTTACCTTGAATATTTTTGACTTCGGCAGCATTTGCAGAAAATAACGTATACAAAATATTGCATTTAAAATTATTTTTACATGCATAAGGTAAATGCATTTTTGGTAATTTCCTAATTCTTTTGAAGAATAAGGTTTGAGAAAATGTTCTAATTTTGTAATATTTATATCCCTATTTATAGTGTCGAATGACACTAAAATATTATCGTTTTTCGATTCCGAAACATTTTTGGACTGGAAATATAAATAAAATAAAATAAAATTAAATTAAAAAAAAATAAATAAATTGTATTATCCAATTATTATTATAATTATTAATGGAATCACAAGTTAGTTCATTGTACAGAAGCATTGCTGAACTTTAAAAATATACCAAAGGTAAAGCCAATTTTATTCAAAATATTAATATAATAAAAGTTATAATTAACATTGTTAATTAATAATAAATTTTTTTTTTAGTCCCATTATGAAATTTAATTAGATTTTAATTTCTTATTATTACAACGATGTGATCATGATTCTAAATTTTAATTGATAACGCCCATTATTACATAAAACAAATACATAAAACAAATAAACTAATAATATTTCATGAAATCCCATAGACATTAGTGGTTGATTTGAATATATGCCAAATAGTCATATAATTCAATATTTGTATCAGGTGTTATATTTTAAATTAATAAAAATTTGGAACTGCCTTCCAGGATCTTTATTATATAATTTTTTTTTAAGTACACAAACAACAATTTATTGTTTTAGTTATTAATAATATTAATAAGTTGTAATCAATAAAATTTTTGATTTTACACCAAAAAAAAAAACAGCTAGATAGTAAATTAATAAATTAAATTATTATATATAATTAATAATAATATAAATAATAACTAATTAACGTCTAGCAAATACATTATCGAAATTAATTAATGCTTCATGAATTTCACTGTCTTCAATCGTCTTCAATCTTTATTTGCCACCACCCAGATAGTTAAACTAGAAAACATATTACATATCGACATATATTTCAATTCAGGCTACGCCTTACAAATAATAAAAAAGTATTAAAATTACAGTTCATCGATGTGTATCTACTGAAAATTATTAATTTATTCAGTTCCTCACATTTAACAAATGTTAAGTGGATGGTTATGACATTCGGGCTTTAAAAGGAAAATTTCCTATGAGACGTACACGAAGCTGTGTTTGTGACAGGATATTGAACTGGATCCAGGTTTTAGAAACATTGGTAAACATGTACAAAGACGGACGAGCATCATTTGAACTTGATTATATCTGATTTTTTCTATTATGTAATAAAATGAAAATTCTTTTATATCAAATGAAATTTTGAAACAAAAAGAATAATGATCTTCCCCCACTAATTACAATTAAAAGTTTAAAATGAAAATAAATAAATAAGTTTAAGAATAAAAAATTTAATAGTACTATTTGTAAAAGTGTTGCATACAGAGATATCATAATATGAAATGGTTTCACAATAAATTATATACATTATTTTCTAAGTCATAAAATAGGTACGAAATAAACGTACCGGTATACCTTCTGCATTTCATACAATAATGTCCAATTGCAAAATGTACGAGAATCCTTGGAAACCTCAAGAAATTGATAACCAAATAAATAAATTTAAAATTTGCATTTTTAATCGAATTTAACTATTTTATTTCTAAATGTAAATAAAAAAAAAGCAAAGAAATCAATCAATAATTTCAATAAAGCCATTTTTTTAATATATAAAAAAAATTTAAATTATTAACTCATAAAAATATCAAATTAAGCAACAAGCAGGATGCAGAAATTATAATTTATAAGATTTTGTAGTCATAATTTTGTAAATGTATAGCATTAAAGTAAAAATTAAAAACAATTTTTGAATATTTACATTTAGAAGTACTTAAAATAATTTAGAACAAAACCCAACAGAATGACATTTCCAAGAAAAATCTGAGTTTTGCAGATAATTCTAGACTCTAATACGTTAATAAAAAAATGGGGGTGGAAGCAAATGGAAACCTTTATTAACCATTATGAAGAATAAGTTATACACTTTATACAAGTAAGAAAGTTACAGTCAGATAAAGCCGATACACGTCGCTCACAAATTATCTGTTCTTCTGTTCAAATTTGCTCAGAGCTTTCATTTCGGTGTATTGGAGGTATCTCTGAATTTCAGCCAATCTTTCTCATTTTTGGTACACAAATTGATCATAATTAGGATATGATTATTGGTTTCGCTGATTTTCATTGAATCATAACTATATCCGAAACACACTTCGATGTTATGAACATGCACCTAATAACGAAATTCCATTGCAAAATATCAACTCTTACGGCTGCAGTAGAGTTAAGGCACCAATTTTGGGTAAAGAGGAATACTGGAGGTACCCGAAATATTGTTTAGATCTTAACCAAATTCGAACATCGAAGACGACTGTAACTTTTTGACTTATTTTTCATGTAGTTTCTTTGAACCCGTTTAATACATTACAGCATTATCTCAAATGTTGTTATATAATAAGCCAGCAACTTTTTGCGTCATTTAATCTGCTGTGTTACAATTTTTCCCACGGAAACTGGCTCTCATTATGGAGCATCACCAGAATTTCACAAAGATTTAGTTTAGATTCTTAAGAAATGGTTAATAAGGTTTTACCTTAAACCAAAAAAAAAAAATAAATAAATATATAATCGAAATTATACTTATTTTTTAGAGAACATGTCATACAGAATTGAATTGAAATTGAATTGCAACTTTCACTACAGGGTTTTAATTACTTTACATTCCTATAAAGACAGATACTATAAAACAACAAACTTGAGGTGTATTAACAAAACAATAAATTTATCACAAAGTAAACTTTCATCCTTAAATTTCCATACACACAGTACAAAAATATGGCATCCAACTCTAGGATATCGTCGAACTATGCGGCAACGGCACAAAACTTCTGCTAAGCAATGGTAACTTCGGCACGTATTATCATACCAACGAGAAATTTCATTTCCATCAATGCACGAGCTTATCGAATGATCGTAGAGAGGCATGAATTTTGTAAAGTGATAATGATTTAAAAACTTCTATAATAAAAAGAAAAATTAGAATTCAAAAATTACATACATTAGAAATGAAAAAAATTTCATTTTCCCAATTCCTATACATTTATTGATGAGCTCGATATATGGATATGGTTGTTAATAATAGTCTCCGAAAAGAGAATTTAATTCAAATTGGTGACATGAAAAAAGATATCCACAAGGATATGCTTACATCAAATGGAATCATTATGGGTACCGACCGTCATGCAACAAGATATGAACTAACAAGATTAAAATGTAGCTGTAGCTGGGGCTACATCATTACTGCCATAGTAACCACATTTATGGAAAATTTCAACTGGAACAACATAATGAATGAGCAAAATGCACAACAACAATACGAAAAAGTGCTCTCAGTTTTGCAAAACATTTATCGGAAGTGAACAGAAAGTAAAATAGAAAACAATGCACGTAATCCCTACCCATGGCGATCCAAGAAAACCCTGACCAATTATAAATGAAATTATTGGGCGTTAAGAGCAAAATAACGATAAGTTTAAAGACTCATCGCGGATTATAGAAAATAAATTTGATATCAGTTTCGACTCGTGTGTTCAGAGTATTATTCATGACTGCAATATTAAACCATTAAAAAATGCAGCCGACCGAAACATTATTCCTTGAGACAGTCGAAGCCAAAATTATACAAAACAAATTGAGAACTTTAAAAAGGAATAAAACTGCTAGAATTGATTTTATATGCCTAATTGATTTAAAAAACAACGTTTTGACACCAGTTCTTACAAAATTGATACATATATCTTTAGAAGAAGGAAAGATTCCGGGTACCTTAATATTTTCTACTATGTACTGAAATGGTGTTGGAACACCCAGAAAACTAAATTTATACATTTCCATAGAGTAAATTTCATGTGTCACGAGTTTTCTTTGACAGCAAATTATATAAACTGTGATATGCCTTTGGCTCAAACTGTAGATTAGAAGGAAATAGAGATAGAAAAAAAATATTTTGGCATCACTGCAGATGACGAGCTTAATTGACATAAACATATAAGAAGTCTGCAAAGAAAACTTCGACAGACAGCATATGCAATGTACCCCCTAAGAGAAAAAAAAAAAAAAAAAACGAAACTGAAAGAACATACTTATTATATAGCTTCATGTATATATAACAATACAAGATCGGATTATTCATTAATTTAATTAATTTTCGACCAATTTAATTAATTATTATTGAAGTTAAAGAAAAAAAATATAACTTTCTTGTACTAAAATAACACCTACAATATAATAACACGCACACACACAACACAAAATAGAATTATTCTTAAAACAACATTTGGATACCTGCAGACAAGCAACCGTTGCCTTGTATCGAAGTTTATGGAGAACTCATTTTTATAGAAGCAATGATAAGTGGACGTTTTATTATAATTGTCTAATGTATAACTCAGAATTATTTTCTTTTCTTTCCTTCTGTAATCTGTAACTGTGGTATAAATTGAATTGAAGGAAATTGGAAAAAAAATATTGTTGATACTTTTTCCACTTATCACGCAAATTAGCAAAAATTGAAATAACTTAGACAACGAAGAAAAATTCCACCCTTGTGGCAACACTTATCCCATAAAAGTGGTCATTCAATTCGAAGCCGGGTCAAAACTTAATTCCACGACGTTAAATTCGGAGGTCATCTTAAAAAGTTATCACCAGAATCCCCAAAGATGATCCAAATGATGAACAGGACTTTTCTTAAGAAACACTTCTTTTCGGCCGTATTCAACAGCTTTCCCACTTAAGTATCCCCATATCATCCATTGAACTTAAAAACCACAATTTTTAATGGAAATGTGTGCGGACTCCTACGAAAATTTTGAATCTCAGAACTGAGCTAATTTTTTTTTCCTTTAATAAAAATTCCATGAATTTTATGAATCCTTAGGGACTAGTGTACTCCACGTACTCGAATTATTAGTCGATTACTCCGTCGATTGAGGATTTCTTAAGCAATTCCAGTAACATCTAAAATCATTATTTCATATACCGAAAACAAAAACAGAAGGTATTCACTTAATTTTTGTTTTTAAATTTCCAATGGATAGTTCCATAGGAAAGTATTATAGTTATCTTAAACGTATATATTAAATCCTTAAGGGGTAAATTCTTCCCGGTCACGCCGTTGCCACAGAAAAGGAATAAGAAACTGGTTTGCGATTTCGGTTATCAAATCCGTAAGAATATTTTATATTTCTTATATCTCAGATGCATATAATAAAACATAAGCTTACTGGAACAATGTTCTATTTTGAAAGTTAGGATACATCCACATTCATTTGAAATTGGATAAAATATGTTATCCGATCTTGTCATCAGTTGCCTTAGTTACGTATGAGTTAACGTCTTCTTTGCTTGTATGAACTCGAATTGAATCAATTTTTCAATCACTAAAATCAATCAGCCACTTCTTAATGAATAACATCGAATTCTGAGAAAAATCTCATTCTGATTAATAAATACAATCTGAAACATGTTATCAGAGTTGAGAAGTTCGTTTATTGGTCAATGTTTAACCTATTAACATAATGTAATATTGTTTTTAGTGCAAGCATGATTTTAATGGTTTGTTAAGAGCACAGACAAATTAAAAGCTAAACTGATTACATAAAACCATGCACTACCGTGGTGTATGCACCGAATTATGGAATTAAGAGTTCAATGAGGACCCCCAGTT
Source organism: Cirrula hians (assembly GCA_001015075.1). Taxonomy (NCBI): domain Eukaryota; kingdom Metazoa; phylum Arthropoda; class Insecta; order Diptera; family Ephydridae; genus Cirrula; species Cirrula hians. Next base: position 6,417 of record JXOS01103134.1, read on the forward strand.
AATAGGAGCGGATGTCCGGTATAAGCCTGTTTACATAAAGTTACATAATTCCATATTGCACAACAACGGTAACAAGCGCCAAGTATATTGCACATTTTTTACATACGCCCAAATGCTATCAATATTAATAATGATAAGGAAATATGTAGTAAGAAGTGCAATTATGATACAAAGAACTGCGTTATTGGTTTGACTTTCGCCTATCAAAGACGTGTAAATGCTATGACTCTGCTAGGCAATGCCGAGCAGCCGACGAACCTCTGTTTATGTACGGGAATCGACGATTAAATTGATACGGAAAAAATTGCAACTTTTCCAGCAGGAACGTGAGAAATTGCTTCCTACAAATGTTAATACGTTATTTCCCAATTCGGGCATATGCATTTGTATTGCAATCACTCAGATATAACAACGAAATAAATTTTTTGAAAAAATATATTTTTAAAAAATTTTAGGAAAATGTAAATGGTTAAGTGATCTAGCAGAAATCCTGTGGCTGTGATGACAAAAGATTTTCAATCAAACGCCGATTGAAGAATTGTGGGCCGTACTTATCTGTCGGCCTTACTTTTGTGATGCGAAAGTTTTTTTTTTTTGCATTATTTAAAAAATGTTAAAAACGATCAATCGTCGGTGTAATTATAAGATTTTATTTTTCTGGTGCAGGTAAAGAGTTTTCCAAACTCACAACGACAATTCCTGAACCTGTTATTATGGTAGAGAAATTTATACTTTCGGGAAATGAAAACAATGTTAAGACACAATATCAAAATTAAACTGATTCAAAAGGTCCTCTGAATCTTACAAGCAGTAAACGAAGTGAGGATCAAATTCGCAAAGAGTTTTGAAACAAACCTGTTAAACAGCGGTTTGTTCATGATAGGGCTACCAATGGCGCTAGAAGACTCAACCGGGATTAAGAACGACCATGCAGAAATTTGAAGTGATCATCCCCATCCCCCCATATCTTTGTTACTATAAATATATATCCATAAATGCCTGTAAATGTACCTTAAATCAACTAATAAATCGTTGTGCCGTCGAACTAAGCGGAAAAACGAAGACATTGACCCAATATCTCAGTCTATTTACTGAAAAATTTTTTGAAATAATTTATTTTTAATTTAATTTTTTACTTTATATAAGTTAATCAATTTGGAATTTATGGGTCAAATAAAATATATTACAGACCGACAAGATTAAAAATAAAATAAAATGTTACTTAAAAAAAAATTTTGCGTGGACCCACGTTTGCGTCCTCAATTGTCATGTTTTCAAAGTTTCTGCTTCAAACTTTTGTTTAAATTCCAATTTTAATTAAATTTCTTGAATACTACTTTATTTCTTTCGGGTTTAAAAGAGGAATGGGAAAGGGTCATCTCATGGAAATATTTTCAGGTTCATCAATATTCATTGATCAATTTGCGCATAAAATGGATTCAGGCAAGTCATATGCTGAAGCTGATTGATGTTCTTCAGTTAATAGTATACCTCTTATATTCTCAACGAAAGTTGACTTGGTCATATCGCTTGCATGGATTTCTCAAATCTCTTGTGTAACGTGTCAAATTCTCCACCATGCAAGATCTGCTGCATGGTGTCTCAAGCTTTATAATTTACAACTGGCACCAGACATATGTTTTTTTTAAATTTTTTTTTTTTTTTTTTTTTTTATGAGATATTTTTTCTAAGTTATAATTTATATTTCAAACAATTTGTACACACCCTTAAAATTAAAACATCACCTTGAAATTTGTTTAATAAAATCATTAAAAATAATAATAATTGTATTAATACTGGTGACGCACAAAATACTCTAAGGTATATAAATATGTGATAAATTCCAAAAGGTGCATGTTCTGAATGTTGGGTTGTTCGACTCCATCTGCGGACGGCAGAATTCAACGATGGACGTCTGTTTTGAAACAAATGCGCCGGACAAGATTTATTTTAGTTCGTCTACAAACAAATTTATATAGCTTGACACATGTAAATATTCAAGATGATTTCTGGTCCGAAAAGGAATAAACCCCATTTTATGTTTTGAAATATACTATACCAATGCTCGATTTTCTTAGGTCTGGAAACAAATAGAAGTCCCTACGGGCCAAATCTGGTGAATACGGTGGATGTTTCAGCAATTTAAAATTTTGTCAAGATTCTCTCGAGACACGGTGCATTTTCTTTCTGAAAAACGAATCTGTTCTTTGGCGAACCGGCTCTTTTTGTAGAATTTTTCCTTACGTACCTTACTGGTCACAATACTCAGAAATCGAATTCGAATATGTTTTTTATTTGTGTTGCAAATACATCCCTGGTGCACACGTCTTTCTAAAATCCAATACCTCAGTTAATCCCTAAAAAATTGCTTACAATGCGAAGTCAGCTGTTTAGGGCTTCTAGTAAATTTCTTGGAATCGTGGGACGGTTTTAATGTGATACCCCTTTCTTCTACAATTGCTGGTCTTACTGCTGTTTTTTGATGTTACTCAGGTGGGCTGTCTTCAAGGTTTGTTTGACCACTTTTAAATTCAGCCACCTATCTTTCTTCTGAACTAGTTGAACGCGAAAGATCATTAAACATTTCCAACATTCATAATTTCCTTTGCTTTTAAACCTATGGAAAATTAAAATCTATTCATTGATTTTTCTACTGTAACAGAGTAATGTGACACATCAACACAAATTAGCTTGTATACAAGGTATTAATTTACAAATTGAAATGAAACTTTACATACGTTGACATGAAAAGTGTGACAGCATGAGTTATCGAACCACATAACTTAAGGAGTAACCAATTAGAGGAATCGATTGTTTCGCAGAAAAAAGCCAGAAAATGATGAAACACTCTCCAGAGGAAAACTGATTGTTCTTATGAAAATTTTACAAACAGAAAATGGGTGTGAGTTACACTAAAAAAACAAGCAAATTTTAAAAAGAAAATAAAATTACAACGTTACCATCTTTAACGTAGTTGTGTTATTGAATAACCGGCTTATAATGGTTTGAATTCATTTGCAAGCCGTTCAACCACTCAGCTGCAGAATTACTCTCATATATTTCAGAGTATTAAGTTCGAGCAAGCCGTACCGGCCGCCGATTGCATAACTCGAATTCCGACCAGTTTAGAATGCTATATTTTGGCATTTGTATATTTTTTACCACAGCATAATACGGTATTGCCACTGGAAAAGACGATGAATAATTTGCGAATGAAAACACGTTTTTCCTCATAATTTACTAGCGATATTTCATATTTTCATATTAGTCCAAGAATGCCAAATAGTGGGCTAAACGCTTAACAGATTTTCGTTCATTTGTCCATTCTTCTACTTTGCTCGCTCTATGTACATATGTCTGTAGAAAGCACGCCATCTTATTATTATTCTATACAAGTGGATGATAGCTACATATGGAACATTGTTGCATTGGTGTTACACAATGGGTATAACAAATTATGTCTAAAATATAAATAAAAATGTTTAAAATATAAATATAAATATATAAAAAAAGTTTATTTTTCTTTTATTTGGAATATAAATAATTTGTGTAATATAATTGTATATATACGAATTATTATTGCATATTATTTCAATTATTAATAAGTGTAGAGATAACAATCAACAATTGGTCTGATTTGTTATAAAAGAAATATGTGATACGAAATATGATAGAGATATAATAATATCTAAGTTTAATAAATATTTCATTGAACGAAACCATACGTATATTTATTTTATGGTTGTACAAACATTAACTGTTTTGTTTAGTTACAGAAGGTGTGTACCTTAATGATTAATTTAAAGTTGAATATGCGAAAGCTAACGTTATATTCTTGTATTTGAACATTTATATATTGATTGAAATTTGCAATTGGAATAAAATTGTTAATCCTTTTTTTAGTGCCTAATGATTACCAAAATAAAATTATAAATTGATTACATTCACAGTAAAAACATGTAGAATTAATGTAAGTGAATTTAATGAAGTAATTTATTTACGACTTGTACAGTTTGAATTGAGTAATTACGAATGAAATGCGAATGACAGCTTAGTTAATTTATATTAAGAATAACAAAAATTGGCTTTGCCGCTTCTACGTCTACTACATTTACATTTAAAGGTAGGGAATCGAATGAAATCGCCTCTAAATAGTATTAGAATACATTATGATATTTTATTATTTATATTAAGTGGAGAATGTAAATAAATTTATTTGATATGATGAGTGTTATTTATGTTATATATATAAATGATAAAAAGAACTGTGCGTTCTTAATTAATATACATTAATTCTGGTCTATATAATCAGGAACTTAAATATTTCAAAAGAACGCCGTATTATCTTGTTACAGCAAGTGGGTTTTTCAGAAATTAATCTTATTACAAGTATTAAAATATTATATAAGAAAAGTTGTTAGAGTATTAATACGACAAGATAGACCCACACTTTGATGAGCATCACCATATGATGATCTGGTACTCTGGATAACTAGTGCTTTTCATATAATTATTATTTTTTTTTTTTTTTTTTTTTCAATTTTGAAAAATGT
>JXOS01103798.1:3691-16587 GCA_001015075.1 Cirrula hians
ATGCGTACGTGCATAAATACATACATACACACATACATACATACATACACACATACATACATACATACATACATACATACATACAGGAACGCAAATAACTGTTTACTTGCCGCCGTTTTAAAGCCCGATTTGTTGCAGCGCAAAGCAAACAAACACAGTACACTCATACTCACCCACCCAAACACACACACACACACATCCGCAATTTACAGCAGGCTCGCTTACTTGCAGCACCATTTTCGCGGCAATGTAAGGCAAATAAAATGTTTGCGCTCTCAAACACCGCAGCTACTTCCAATATTTGTACAGCTATTTGGCGGAGGCTTTTGTAGCTGCGTGTGGCATGCAAGTTGCGCATATAGCATATCTATGCTGTCATGCGGCACAGCAAAGCTGTTTGGCAGTGATACAGCAGTCGCAGTGGCTGCGTTGCGCCTCGGCAGACCCTGGCAAGTGAACGGTTTGAGTGATGGCGCTGACGATGACGAAGACGTCGGTGATGATGTTGTCGATGATAAGTATGCTGTGTCACACACACACACTCACACGTTCATACTCAGCGAGCATTTTTTTTTCGGTTTACCAATGTTGACATTAATCATTCGCTATATATGCCAGATAATAATTCATATTATCTAGATGTGCCAATAAGGCGTTGTGTGCGGGGTGTCAAAGCAAATATATCACAATGTTTGATTAAAAAATATCGGAATGCTGGCATCATCATATGACTATCTGATGAAAATGCTACTAGCCTACTTGTGCAGTTCTTGCATAAAACCTTAGCTGTATTTCTGATGACAACGTCGACTATTGGGTCAAGCAAGTACCAATTGCTGATACTCCTGGAAACACTTTCATTGGCCTTAGGTCTCAAGAATTTTTTGTCAGCACTTTACAAAATTCTGCCAATTGTTTAAAATTCCAAATCAGGCATTTAACCCTAGCAATTTTATATTCATTATTTTCCGTCGCAGCTCTGCAATGATGGCTAATGAAAACTGTATTCTGTCCAACGAAATCTTCTCCATGTTTCTATATAATGCCTAAACCTGTGTAAAAGTTACCATGTCTGCTTTAAATTAAGATTATGAACAAGTACGTTCTTCGAGCTCTGCTTCATGCCCTCCTTTCCATATTTGGTAATGCAGTCGCCATCGATATTACCAAAAGTATCTGTAACAATGGTGTATGGGCAAACAGGCTTGTCAAGTCAAGTTTTATGGGAGCAGACCTCTATCAAATACGGCTCACTCTTGAATGCATTTGCACTTATGGTTCTGGTTTGACTTTTATTATTTCATGGTAATGGTTTACCGCCTTTGACTTAAAAAAGGATTTGGGATTAAAAGAAAATAACGCAATATTGGATGTCTTGAAAAGATAGGGGAGTACCATGTATAAGCTTTGTATTATTTGTATTATGCATTACAGAAACTGAATAAATTAGAATCAAAAGTCCACCGATTCCATCGATAAGATGATTTACTTTTTAGGCTGAACAAAACAAATGCAGCAATCACCAAGCTCAAACGTAAACCCCAAGTCATACGAGTCATCACTCTTCAAAAACTTTGGACCTTAGATACCATCACCAATACTTTGCAAGGCGTGAAAAATGGAATTTTAATATTGCAAACGATTAGCAAGTTCAACATGGGACTACACATGTTTATGGCCGAAAATTACTGTTAAGTCTCAAATTAATCACTAAAAATAATATAAATAGATGCAGTTTCGCTTTAAATACTGTATTCAATGAAACAGTTCATATGATAACCATAAGCGTCTCTCTTTATGTAACTATTTCAGGCGGTTTGTATATTTGCCAGTTTGTTTGTCTGTCTGCATGTTTGTGGGTCAGTCTGTCTCTCTTTTTATTTATGTTTCTATTCGAGAGCTTGTCTGTGCGTTGAATTACCGATCCACCTTTATGTATGTATGATTCTCCATATGTATGTCTGTTTGTTGTGTCTGTCAATCTGTCTGTTTGTTTTTTCGTCTCTTCATCTGTATATTTGTCGGTTTGTTTGTCCATCTTTGTTTTTGTTTCATTGTTTGTCAATCTGTCTGACTGTGGCTCTTTCCGTCTGTTAGTTCCGTTCGACCGTCTACTCATCTGTCTATCCGTTTGTCTGCCTTTTTGTCCGTGTGTATGTATTTTCTATTTTTATCTGCGTGTATGTCTGTCCATCTGTTTGTCTATTTTTCTCTCTCTACTTCTTTGTATTTTGTTGTCTGTCTGTTTCCTTGTCTACCTGTATATCTTTTGTGTTTTAGTTTTTTTGTCTCTCTGTCCGTCCTGCTGTGGGTTTGTCTGTCAGCCTGTGTATTTTCTGTTTGCCTATTAGCCTGTCTATCAATTTGTTTGTCCGTTTGTCTATCATTCTGTATGTTTATCCATTTTCTGCCTTTTGCTGCTTCTCTGTCATTTCATTTTTCTCTTTTTTTATTTTTGTAAATTTAAAGATTTGTCCAATTTTGTAACTCCATACATGAGTCAGTCCTGTTGTGTGTTTTTCTGTGTTTTTTTTTTCTGTTATTCTGTAAACCTTTTACTATGTTTATCTTCCCGCCTTTCTGTTATTCTGTTTATTTGGCCGTCTTTTCTGTCTGTCTGTCATTTTATTTTTGTCTTTCTTCATTTTGCTTCATTTCAAGTTATTTCCATTTTCATAGTTGTACTATTTTATTTTTATTGTTATTGCACTATTTTTCTAACACCCCTGTCAGTCAGTATTTCTGTCTCACTGTCTTGAATTGAATTCATCTATACATATGTTTGTTCATCTATCTATTTGGTATTTTGTGTCTGTCTATTTATTTTTGTGTCTTTCTTTTTGCGTTCGTACCTGCCTTTATGTGTCTTTCTTCCTGTTCGTTTTTCTTCCTGTCATTGTTCTACATGGCTGTTCGTCTTTCTGTTTTTTTGTCCACCAGCATGTCAATCTACCATTTAGTCACCTGGTTGTTTGTTGCTCGTCTGCCTATTTGGCGTTTTGTGTGTCGGCCTTGATAACTGTAAATTATCTATCTATCTGTTTGTCTATCTATTTGTTTATTTGTCTGTCCGCTTATTTGTCTGTTCATTTGTCTTTAAGTATATTTCTCTAAAACCCTCTTTATCTGTTTTTTTGTCTGTCTGTCTGTCTTTTTGTTTGTCAACTTTTTTATTCGTACATCTCTGCATTTAATTCGCTTTATGTTTTTCTGTCTGTCTGTTCGTTTGATAAATTTTCCGTTTTCTGTAAGTCTGCCTTTTCCTTTTTCTCTGTTTACCTTGTTTTGTAACTCACTATATGTTTAAGTGTCTTTGTTTTTGTTGTCTCTCAATTTTCAAAATATCTTTATAAAATAAAGTATGAACCCTTCTTCATTCAAGGCAGAACATCATCATCATGCAAACTGGTCAATCAGAATGATGTTGCTATATTTATATATATTTATTTATTTATGAAGATATACTATTCAAATTTAATATTTAAACATAATATTAGAATTAAAGTGTTTCTACTTAAAATGTCATANTTCTGTTTCTACTTAAAATGTCATAGATCGGGTGGNAATATTAGAATTAAAGTGTTTCTACTTAAAATGTCATAGATCGGGTGGGTTTCAGATATAGCTGTCTTACAAACAGTAAAATACGATTCTAATTTAAAATTAAAGCAACATATCTTAAAATTCGTTATTACTGAAGCTATATCATCTTTGACTTGATTTAAGATAATTTTGCGAAATTCTGTTAAATATTTTCTTCAAGTATTTGTGTTGTGCAGTGAACCCTTTCAAATTGTGCAAAGTGAATAATCTTGTACTACGCACCAATACAAACAAACATCTTATTACGCAAATACTGTGTTTTAAGTATAGGAGTGTATAGCTGCTATGAAATGGTATTGTTGTTGTTTATAATTTGCATTAATATTCAAATAATATTTGTTTCATCTAATGGACGCCAGTTAAGTGCTTAACTGTTTTATGATGACAGCCGTGATGGCTCACCTTGTAAAATGTTATAACTTAATAAAAACATTAAGTGCGAGGAAATGAAAGCAAAGCAGAGGAATGAACGAATGAAATGTTTTATAATACGAACATTTAGTTGAGTTGCGGTACGGAAGGGACAATACCGAACGCATTGAGGCCATCAATATATCATTCAATTTTATTTTATATATTATATCAACTCAGTCATTAAGTGTGTTGATGTGCTAAAGCTAGCGACGCTTTCCTTTTTTACACTGCACCATGCGGACACACACACATGCGCACATATTCATATATATATATATATATATATATATATATATACGAATAGACAGCGCCAGCTATAAACATTATAAAGCCAATCGAAAATTGCATTTACAGCGTCGGAACGTCGTAACCGCAGTTCCTGTAAACATGCGCAAGCTTGCGTGTGAGTGTGTGTGTGTATGACGCTGTAGGAATGTTTTTTTCTTGTGTTGATATAATGGAGTCGGATTACAAGTTGCCATTGTTGGCAACCTGAACGTATGCCACAGGTACACAAGCATGACGCTGCGCCACTGTCATACGCTATTGAATTTGCTTTCGCTATGTGTATGTGTATGGATGTATGTGTGTGTACGTATACGTACCGACTATAGAACTATCACTGGCAGTCGGGCATGGCACACGTTGGCCACAAAAATGTACAGGCACACCCAAAGAAATTCAATGCACTTTTTCTAGGCCTCCTATACTTAAGTGTTTCCAAGTCCGGGCATACTGACTATTGCGAAAATTTAAAAACTTCTCCGAACTGTGTGTGAGGGGGACACAATAGATTAAGCTAAATAATCAATCGATCACAGTACTAGACAGTTAAAAAAAAAGTGTTTCCAAACATTTAGGTACAAAGCTGTACTGGTATACACGCTGAATATTATATTATTGCGGATATTTTTAAAAGACAATTTGTTTATGTCAATGTCAGATCAATCACGACATTAAATTGTGTGTTGTTGATAATTTTTTAGCAAATTGCCAAGATCTAAATTTCAGCCGATCACTTCCATTTTCAGTGCTTCAATTAGTCATACCATTTTGACCTTAATTAGCAGAGTTCGTCTATGAAGGTATAAGATCCATGCAATTTTTACCACTAAGGTGTATGGAGGGTACCTAAAATATTAATCAGATCACATCTATGTTAAAACTTCGATCTACGATTTTACAAATGAACCATGTGTATCGAACTTAGCAAGCATAGCTCAATGCATTCCCTTTAGTTATTGCTTGAGGATGAACGGACGAACGGTCGTAACCAAATCTACTGTTGAGGTTATTATGCTTATATCAGTGAATATTTTAATAGGTCCGCGATAATTCAAAAACAGGTATACCCAAACAACAGCACTTCTCAATAAATTGACGACGTCTATAACATAAAAACTTTTAAGATAATAGTACGAAAAATTCAGGCATTACTTGAAGTGAAACGGAGAGTGATTAATTTTTATCAGAAAATGAGAGACGCCAAGTCAAACATATTTTGTAGAGCTTTAGTGTATTATATATAATTGTAATGCAAATATAATTTGTAATTGCGTGATCATCATAATGATAGCTTTTTTTCTCCAAATATTATAAGTGACAAGTGATTAGTGTCTGTGAGTTATCACTTTATAGAGCTGCTCAGATAAAAAAAAAAAACGAACGTTACATTACAGGTAAAAGCAAACAGTTCTTTATTTCTTTCTTGGAAAAGCGTGGGATTATTCTTTAAAGATGATAAAACCAGTAACTTTAAATCTCTCTGTGTTAAGAAAGAGCTAATAAAAGAAAAAAACAAACATGTACTCTCGAAAATTTTCGTTTTATTTGAATATTAAGAGAGAACTGCCTAAATATTATATAATTAATACGTGATGGATTTCCATAGATAAATAAATATTAAACCTAAACCCTGAAGCTAATACCTACCACCACTACTACTACTACTACCACTACGTACTCACGTTTCGCAAAGCGCCAAAAACTTAGAAGTTATGAATGCCTGTCACTTATCGCTTAGAGGAACTCCTCTTTTAAATTAATATGAAAACAAGACCTTACACCGAATAACACCGAATTTCAAAGGCATTCGAAATATTATATGTCAATTTAAATAGTCAGAAATAACTTAAAAACCCCTTTATGATTATCACTTTCCAAACCACCAGGAATTGATTTGTGATGAGTGATTTTCCCTTATCACTCCAAAGTATTCTACTGATGAACTAATATCAAAACATAATCAATGCTACTACATATTGATTTGGTCAAATTTTTTGATATTATACATTGTTTATTACAAGATGATTTTCCTTTTACAAAAAGCCAAAATGTGATACGTAATGAGTGATGATCATTAATCACTTTAGATTATTTTATTTCATATATTTTAATATTAAAGGTTAACGCCTATTATTTCATGTTATTACATGTTAAATAAATCTGTGTGATTATCACTTCTCTAAGAGCCAAAAAATGATAAGTAATGAGAGCCAGTGTCACTAATAACTTTATAGAACTGCACAGATAAAAAATCTGTAAACGTTTTAATGACCTTAAGAAACTTCTAGCACTGAGATTCATGATTTATGACGTTGAATTAGAAGATAAAAGAAACTTATAAATATGTCTGTATGATTATTACTCTGGATAGAGCCAAAAAGCGATATGTGATAGTGGAATCCCACTTTCGACTTTGTGCAATTATGCAGTGAAAAAATATCAAAAAAGACTTTAAAACCATTTGATACTTATATCGTGAAGTTCCATGTCATTACACGTGGAATAGCGCTCTATGATTATCAGTTTTCAAAGCAACAAAAAGCGATCATGGCTCATTGAATTGCATTTATTACTTTATGGAATTCCAAAGATAAATGAATATGAAAATAAGACCTTTAATTTGCAGTATTTAGCTCTGATATTATATTCTGATTTTGAATAGTAATTCATCTTCTTACGATTCAGTGATTATCACTGCGTTAAACGCCAATAAGTGATAAGTGAACAGTGATTGTCAATGATCACTTTATGGAGCCCCACAGCATAATAATTTTTCTCTTAAAAATAAATCTAAGAGCCACTAGAACTAGAACATTACATATCTCTGTGCCATTATTACTTTGCAAAACTTCAGAATTTGATTAGTTATAAGTGACTGTGTATCACTTATCACTTTATGCAATTCTAAAAATAAATAAGTATTAAAAAAAAAAATTGTAGCATAAACTTATTTCCTCAACTTTTCTTATATACTGCATCTTTTTCTCAGTATCAGTTTGCGCAGGAGCCAATACATGAAACGTGTTGGGTTTTATTTCGAAAAAGCATATTTTTAAAAAGTACAACAGCGTTTATTGACTGACTGTTGGCCGTATTAAATGCGTTTGTGCTGCTCAAACTATCCTTTTTCATGGTGTTTTATATTTCTCTGATTTTTTTATGCATTTGCCTGAGCACATGTGCTGCTCACACAATTGCCAAAGATTTGCTTCCAAGAAGCGCTCAACCGTGTTCATATGAAATTGTTATTGAAAGGACTTTGTTTGGCTCTATTCCTGCAGCTACATCGCGCCCGCTAGTCTCCCATTTCAGTACCAATTCCAATTGCTTTTGAACGTATTTTTAAGTAATTCGCCTGCAATGCCATGTGGCAATTAGTTGCCGTTATCTAAATGTAGCTTCTTGTGTGTGTTTGTGTGCGCAACTGGAGCATGTGCTTGGGCACCTGGCGTCTGTGTCGTGATAAAAAGTTGCTCGATACTTTAATCATTTGCTCAGTACAAAGTTTGCTTAAGCAAATGCATAAGGTAGCAGCTTCACAGTGCGCATTTCCCAGTTACGGCCACTGTCAGCAGTAAAGCTGTGTGCATCCCAGCAGCTGCCAACTAATTTTGTTACAAATTGATATTAAAATGACCAGTTAAGTGCAAACACTATCCTGCCAAGCAGCATTCAGAACGAGTCGACAATACTGAACATTGCTTGTACATGGCTAAATTGTTTGGACAGAATTTCGTAAAATATTTTAATTAACTTGCTCCTGGGATTATGTGGCTTGGCTGCTTTCCTTTTGTTTGTGCTTTGCTAAATGTTGTTGGCAGGACTTTGAATGCAAAGTTGACAATTCTTCGAGCAGGCTGTGTGCAGCATACTGTGCCAGGCAATTGCACTTTATTACATTGCAAGAGCATCCAACAGACCAATGGCTGCACGGCAGCTGCAATGAAATTGAATTCTCTGTTATTGCTGTTATTTAATTATAAAATTCTTGGAAATATTTGTATTAGTAAACAAGATGGTAACAAAAGTCGGTCATAATCCTACTCCATCATTTCATTGTGGTAATTGGAATAATGTAATGGATGACTTTAAATGGTATGCGCTTTAGTTGGGAATTTCTACGGCATGTACAGGATTAAAAAAACATGGATAGATTGTAATGCTGAAGGGATGACTTTGCTATGCCATTACTTGCAATAAAAAGTAAAATTTCTGATAACAAGCTTTCGAATAGTGAAAGTCTTATGTCTTTCTTTTTGTCGATGTGTTTGTATTAATCATACATTTGTAAAACCCACAACGAGCCATTAGAGACCTATTAAAATGTATATGTCTATCCGTGTGTCGACTCTTTTACTGCAGGTCTGTTCGTGACGTTTGAATTTAGTGACGATTTGGTCAATATTTTTGTTATCTCTAAATAAATAATAAAATAATCGAATAAGGTGCTTAGTATCTTAGTACGGACATACTTGCATGAAAAACAGAAGGTCCTCCAGTACACATATATTGTTTAGAATCAATTATATTCATTGAAATTTTAATATTCAGTAGTCATATATAGGCTATTCAATAAGTTTTACGGTTTGAGAGGAAAAAAAAGTGATCTTCTGAAANCAATAAGTTTTTCGGTTTGAGAGGAAAAAAAAGTGATCTTCTGAAAGACATTTAATATTCAGTAAAGTCTCGCTGAACATCGATTCACTTGCAGCTTCCAACGTGTTTAATATATGAATTTCATGAGAATCTGTCAATCTGAGGTTGCAATTTGCGAAAAAATTCTACAGACGTATGCAAAATTAGATCTGAAAACAGATGATTGCTAGCGATCAAATTGGGTGAACGCGGTTGAAGTGCTGACAATTCGAACCTTAATTCGTGGGTTTTGGCCATTGCTACAGCTCTTGTGACACTGGGCATTATTCTGATGAAAACGATTTTTTTTTGTTTTTCATAAGTGTTTTCCTTCAACTGCCCTAATATGGCACAATAGAATTAAAAATTTATATTTTTACCAGTTTGCAAGTAGCAAAAATCAAGCAAAATTGTATTCTCATCCCAAAAAACTAATGCTAATACCTTTTTGTCCAATTTCTAGACATGAACTTGTTTCGGAACCGAAGAACAAGGTTCACACCACTCTTTATCCCCTTTTTTGATGCAAGATCATGTTGATAGCTCATAGTGATGAATCAACGCATACAATCCCTTCGAAATTCACTTACTGTTGCTGAGGAAGTCAGATTCGAAAGTGTGTTTGTTCCATTGTTAGCGAATGCGGCACCCATTGTGCTTAAATCTTCCTAAAACCAAATATTTGAATCATATCTCTTCCAATCCATTGACGATATTAGACAACGATATCCTAATTTTCTTCTAAAATATCTTGTGCTGGTGCTGTTTGTAGACGCTGTAGAGGTGGATCGGCCAATAGTTATTATATACTTTCAACACTCGTTTATTAATTTTCTTTCGTTTCTAACCCGTTTAAAATAAAAATTGAAGCACTGCGCGATACTTGCATTTTTGTATATAGGGTTGGAACTTTAAAGAGTGTACCAACATAACAAGAAAAAATAGGGTCCTCTCTTATTGAGACGCAAATTTAATTGAACAAGCTGGTAAATGGGTTGCAAACAAAATATTGATAGATTATTCCGCTTTGATACCTTTATGCTTGAAACTTACATTTTTATTCAATACAGTTTATTCAATTCAATTCAATTGTCTACAGCAATACAAGAGTTTTGCTACAAATAACATGTAGCTTCGGTTCAACCATGTGACCAAAAATGAAGGCCTTATTCAAAATTGGCCACAAATAACAATTAAATTAAATTTTAGCATTTTGTTGAAATCAGCAGGATTGGATGGAAATCAGGGGTGGTTCCATTAGCTTTTATATAGGTTTAAATGGTAACAAGCACGAGGAAATCTAAAATAAATCTACTATGTAATATATCCATTATGTTAACTAAGTAGTTTCAAAAAACAAAATCGGTTATTAGTTTCGAATAACTGTTATACGCCGTTTACTCACAGTTGTTTCATCGCATACTTTATATATATATCGATGTTACCATTTATAATTTGACCGATTTCAGTAAACAATTTACGGTATTTCCAATAGGCGTTTTACAGACGAATTCACCGAAATGAGTTAATCTCTATGGCTGGTTGTATCAATGACAAATGTCGCTGCGTAAAATTCTCAATTATGAAGGCTATCGGTTCATAATTTCGGGTACCTCCTACATATTTATTTAAGTAACTATAAATACACACCAGGTGTATCATCGAAAGTTAAGGAAATTTGTGATTTTATTTAAATAAATTCGACCGAACGCGTACGAATAATGAAAATACCATAAAAAATAGAATACAAATAAGCATGTTACAATCGGCTAACGCCGATAGTGAGATACACATCGCTCCCAAAACATTTTGAAAAATTGTTCTGTTCAAATTTGCTCAGAACCCTCTTTTCGCACCACATAGGTGAAATGGATTTATTTCTAAGTTAAATCCGATCATGTGCATTACTGATACAATGATCAATAAATCATTAAATTTGGTTGAATTTGATCAATTTTTCAGAAAAATTCTGCATGAGATCCGCTCTTCGGTATACATAAGTGATCTAGAGATATATTTAAATTGCATCCAATCTTGATATAGTTATTGAATATATCTATGTTCACGCAATTCAGAAATTTTATAAAATGCTTTTTATAATTCAGCTCTAAAAACTCTATTGGGAAGATATGGGAGTACTTGAGGTACCTCTGCTTTTTATTCAATTACGATTATTTTCGGAATAAATTAAGATGTTATGAATATCGTCTTAAGAAAGAAAAGTTATTGCAAAATACCTTCTCTTACGGCCACAGTACAGTTAAGTGCGCAATTTTGAGTAAAAAGGTGTACTGGAGGTACCCGAAATATTGGTCGGATCTTAACCAAATCCAAACTTCGATTTAACGATCCCTAGAATGTGTCTGCTGAATTTTGTAAGGCTAGCTCAATTCCTTCTTTCTAGTTTTTGCTTATGGACAGACAAAGCTTGATCAATTTGTGTGGTGATGCTAATCACATCGGTTTATATATTTATAGCTCTCCGATCACTCGTTCTGTGTGTTACAAACTAATATACACTTTGCCAATTTCATATAGAATAAACGAATAAACTAATAATTGCAAAAAAAGGATTAANATAGAATAAACGAATAAACTAATAATTGCAAAAAAAGGATTAATTAAGGCAGAATCCAATTCTCGGAAAGAAATTTTGCGAAGAAGCCTAGGTATTCGACAACAGAGCAAACTCTGATACGTATAATTTTGAATTGCTTAGCTCTTTCAAGCCGTTAACTGATGTTGCCTTTCCGTTGTTTAAAAAGCACTTACTAACCTTATCGCAGCATTAAGGTGAGTTAAGTAAATGCAAAACGGTGGCAGAAAAGCATAAGAAAATGTTAAAAGCACTTTACGCAGCAGAAGCACAAAATGCCAAGAAGTATGAGAAATATTGTCTAAAATTATCTTTGAGCGAATTTCAAAAGAAAGAAATAAATTGAATTTGAAATGCTGCATTGGCTGCTGCTACAAAGTAAGCCGAACATACGGTGTAAGTTTTTCAAATTTAAATATTAAAGGCGCTTAAGGAAATGAGCTTACAACCAGCAATTGGGTGCAATTGTAATGACACATTCAATATGCTAATGGATTGGACTGGGCACAGCTCATTTTAACGCTCTCCAGGGAGCTGCTATATTTTGCATTAGCGCAAATTGTGAGGTTCCATCACGGACCTTTCGAAAGATAAAAGAACGAATCAAAATTTTTGAACTATTCACAGAAATGATAACTTATTCTCAAATTTTTAAAAGATCATGAAGCCTGTTGCGCCTCAGATATTTCGGTCAATCTCACTTTGTCGTCATCCAAACTATGCTGAGGACTTTTTGATTGTTTTCGTCGGCAACAGCCGCTTCAACAGATTTTGCCAAAAAAGCAAAAGAAGACACGAGCTTATTTTTTTTATCCAATTACTTCAAACTAACAAAAGTTGCTCCAGTCAAAACAGACAGCAATCAAATTCATACACAAGTCCTTTGTAGGTTATGGTTAATTAAAAGACATATGTATTAATATTTGTAGCGCCATCTATGTGGCTTACAGTATGCACTTTCCAGTCCAACTGTTATTGTAGCAATGATGTAACATGCTTCTAATCCAAATTTCAGTAACATGTGATGAAAAACCTCGTTCAGCGAAATCTGGAGGAAAAGTCCTATGGGTGATAGCTAAATTTATTGAACGAACTCGAATTTGATCTGATTTATTGAAAAATATATTCGGAAATCAAATTTAATTATTCTAGTGCAAAATTTACTCGAGTTAATGGGGTAAAGTTTAGCCGGATAAACGCACAGACAAACAAAAGCAAAGAATGAAGAAACGGACAAATGCAAAAAATGGATTAACGGAGAAGCCAACACATGGACGTCTATGAATATATTATCTTCAAGGAAGTTATACTCGAAAATTATGATTTCTAAGCATTAACTACTTCGAACATACCAATAATGATG